>JANRMT010062846.1:21291038-21374043 GCA_026402145.1 Polypterus bichir lapradei | reverse complement strand
CTTTTCTTATATATAAACGTCTATGCAGGCAAGTGTGTCTATTTGTCTGTCCAGCACGGAAACGCGAGGCTACAGCATGAAGCTCAAAGAGCTGGCAAGGTGGCCCCAAGTTAACGAGTCAGAAGAAAAAAGAAGTAAAAGGCTACAGCATGAAGCTGAAAGAAAGCGACTCTGTCACCAAAGTGAAACCGTCAAGTAAAGACAAACAAGAGAGAAACTCGCTTAGCTGCTGATAGACAAGCGGGGGGAAGCATGTCCACAAAACGAAACCGCCAACTATGCATTTAAATTTTTTTGTGATTAATTCAATAGTTTCTAGGAGCTGGCCTTTTTACAGCACGGGCTTACACAGCTAGTATTAATATAATTAATTATTTTATGAATAACATTCTCAGACCCACTTAACTCACCAGCAAGTCTCAGACTTAAACTCAATTTATAATACAATACACATGTCTTTGGTATGTACATGGGAAGAACATGCAAAGTCTTCATAGACAGTGACCAGGCCCAGGATTCAAACTCAAGAAACCAAATTATTTATTTGCTTCAGAAACTGTGTGAAACATTAACATGTTAACATTACATTCTATATAATTTTTCAATGTATTCTTCTTATATATTACCCATCCTGCATTGGTAACTAATGACCCTTTAATCTGCATGCAACACTGTGTACTTGTTTCCATTAAACAGTTTTTCAAAATGAACTCAGGCTTGAAGATTTTCTATGTCTTTCTGAATTGATTTTGCTTTCTCAGCATTTGTTATCCCTCATGGTTTGATGTTGTCTGAAAAATTTGCAATTGTGCTTTGAATATACTTAGCTTTATACAACACACTTGGCCATAATAAGCTCACAGCATTGACCACATTTAAAGTTATAATAAAGTTAAACTAAAACACTAAATGATTTTCAGGAATAGCACCACTTTATCCACCTCCTAAACACACTTTATCCTGTTACCATGAAATATTTAGATACAAATACAAATAATGAAAATCAAAGTCCCTCTGGCTGAGGCCTAGTGGCTACTCATGCACTGCTTAGACATTCAATAGTCCCAAGTAGTGCCTTCCAACTACAGTGCAAGACTGGGTTATCATTTAGATGGAACAAAGGGTTGGAGTCTCGGTCTGCCACTGGTCATGCTGACGTCTTTCATCCATGATAAGCTCTCATTCCTAGGCCAGGAGGAATAACTAATTTTGGTTTTCCTCTTTCAGCAAGCACTATTATATCCTTGGGAAGAAGCCAATAACCTGATTTTTTTGTGTTTTCCTGACAGAAGCAAAAATGCATATTTCCCTACTTGTCCTTGCTAGACAAGGAGTACATTGTTGTATGTTCTCTCTCCCTCTTTTTTTCTTTTGCAACCTTTCTATACTCTTGCTTGAAGTGACAATATGGTGCAGTATTTAGTACTGCTATCTTATGGACCCTGCATTCCAGGCTTGAATCCTACACCTGGTTGTTTTCTGCATTGAGTTTGCATGTATGTGTATTGATGTTCCTCTAGGGCAGCGGTTCTCAACCTGTGGGTCGCGAACCCCGTCGGGGGTCAAATGACGATTTGCCAGGGGCTGCCTAAGACCATTGGAAATATGGGTTTTGTCTACAGTATTCTAATGTGTAAAACTTGTTATTGTACAAATTTTTTCCATTGGTAGTTACTAGTTTTTTACTGTAATTGTCATTCGAGGATAAATGTTGCAGACAATTGAATCAGAATAATTTCAAATGTTTTAATTGTCGTAAATGTATTATTTTTAACTGTTTACATTACTGTACATCGAACGGCGTGACGTTACAGGGATTTACGCACTTCTTCTTCCATTTCCAGCAACACATCTTTGCGAAACAGGGTTTTCCAGCTTGTTGGTTATCAAGTCTAAATACAGAAGTAGACTTGTTGCAGAAGATGGTCTTCATTGTGCTCTTGCAAAGACTGCCCCGAGAATTTCTGATCTGGTGAGAAAGAAGCAGCCTCATCCTTCGCACTGACGTTGGCTTTTTACACGTACTGTCGCAACAATTTCGTAGCAATGTAGTTTACTGTTGTGATATTAAGACTGTTATCCATGCTTTTCACATTTTCACATAAGTATACAACATGAATACGGTGAATACAGTTCAATACACAATGAAGAAAAACAAATAAACGTAAGTCATAAAGACAAAATTTCATTTGTTTGTAATTAGAAATAAATATTTCACAATATATAATTACATATTGTTTTTGTTATTAATTGCTACGCTTTAATTATGTTCAATTTGTAACAATGAAAATTCATCCTGCATATCAGATATTTACATTATGATTCATAACAGTAGCAAAATTACAGATATGAAGTAGCAACGAAAATAATTTTACGGTTGGGGTCGCCACAGCATGGGAAATTGTATTAAAGGGTCGCAGCACTAGAAAGGTTGAGAACCGCTGCTCTAGGGTCTCATGGTTTCCTCTCACATTCCAAAAGATGTATTTGTTATTCAAAGTGTATTCAGTGTAGCTGAGAGTGTAAATGTGCCTGTGATGTCAGGGAATGACATAATGTTAAGGGGTTAGTCCCTGCCCAATGTTACCAGGATAGGCTCCGGCCCTACACATCTGTCAGTTTGATTAAGCTCATCTAAAAATGCATGTATGCACAATATGCTTTACCCATTTCTACCAACTGCTTTAATATTTCACAGTATGTAGCAGTTTATTACAGACTGATATACAGATTCTACGTCATGATGGATACTGACAATAAGTGTTTGCACTTTCACTGTAGTCTAGTACATTTGTTACTTCATTTAACATAAAATTCACACAAATAAAACAAATCCAAACAATTAAGGTCAGTGTTTGAAAACTACACACAGAAAATAAATCAATATAATGATAACTATAAATAATTCTACTACTACTCCTCCTCCTCCATGGGGTCTAACCAATCAGTGACCACAATGTCACCCCTGCATCCTAGAGTCATTACCAAGTTAGAACATTAGAACGATTGTGACGAGAAGAGTCCATTCAGTCCAACAACCTTACCTATTCTATTTTCTTAGATTTTCAAAATAATATCAAGGGTAAATTTGAGGATCCCTAAAGTTTTACTCTTCGTCACACTGCTTGGGATTTCATTCCATGTGTCTGTGTTTTTTTTTTTTTTGCATGAACAGAAACTGTCCAACATTTGTGCAAAATCTTTCCTTAACAAGTTTCCAACCATGTCCCCATGTTCATGTTGCAGAATCCATTTTACATTAACAGTTGGCATCCAATAGACTAATTCCTTTCACAATTTTAAACACTTCAGTCATGTCACATCTTAATCGCCATTTGCTTAATCTGAAAAGGTTCATCTCCTTCAGTCTCTCCTCATAAGTCAAACCACTTAATCCTGGAATCAGCCTAGTCGTTCTTCTCTGGACTCTCTCTAGTGCTGCTATGTCTTTTTTGAATAAGGACTCCAAAATTATATATAGTACTCAAGGTGAGCTTCACTACTGTGTGACATAAATTAAGCATAATCTGCTTTGGGTCACCCATAAGTACCACATACAGCACAGAGAAGGCTCTAAACACAATACAATAAGCTTGAACTTGAACTTGTTTTGTCCTGCTAAGGAATTTCATGGTTGGTTACAGGCACCTTCAAAAAAAATGACAGAAACTAACAGTTTCTAGATGTTGGTAGAAAAGTAGTTTTGAACATAGAGAGAATGATAACAGCTAACAGAAAAACTGTAGAGAATTACATATTTTTAATGAGAATGAATAGAGGTATACAACAGTCTTAATTAAAATGTGTTTCTGCCAAACTTTACTTCAGAATTATAAAGACGACCTGTCCACTCCCTAACTAAAGACTATCCTTACCATATTGGGCAGCAGACAGTAATCAACCTCAAGTTGTGTAAGTGTGTCATCATATATACAATCACACACTTATGCAGACCCAATTTAGAATCTCCAATTCACATCATTTATACATCTTTGGGAACCGTGAGAAGAAGTCCAAAGTACCCAGAGAAAAACAGACACAGAGATGTGGAGAATATGCAGATTCCTCATGGACAGCAATGAGACACTCAATTCAAACACAGGACACTGGATCTATGAGGCAGCAGCACTATCCATGGTGCCTGTGTGCTGCTCCAATGTCAAGAGGAGAGCCATTTCCAGGCATAAATAATCTATGCAACTGCTTGGAGCCCTGCAAACACTGAGTGAAACCCCAACCTACAAAGACAGGAAGATGTTCCAGCACTTCACCACAAATATACAGCTTAGGGCCTCTAAAATAATACAAAGAGCCCAGGTCAAACGTCAGTCAGTCAGTTAATCTCCAACCCGCTAAATCCTAACACAGGGTCACGGGGGTCTGCTGGAGCCAATCCCAGCCAGCACAGGGCACAAGGCAGGAACAAACCTCAGGCAGGGCACTAATCCACCGCAGGGCACACACCCACACACCAGGCACACACTAGGGACAATTTAAGATCGCCAATGCACAACATTGGACTGTGGGAGGAAACCGGTGCACCCTGAGGAAACCCACACAGACACGGGAAAAAAATGCAATCTCCGCAAAGGGAGGACCCAGGAAGCGAACCCAGGTCTCCTAACTGTGAGGCAGCAGCGCTACCATTGCACCACCTTGCCATCTCCAGGTCAAAAGTGTTATATAAAAATAACTGTTGCTATTTCTCTACTGTTTCTGGACTTTGTTTTGATTGATGAATGAGAAAGGCAAACTGTGCTGTTTGGATTGTATTTTTCAAGATTTTTTTTATAATAGAGAGATGTTCTGGGGGAGTAGCTGTCCTTCTAAATATTTTTACAATAAACCGGTGCATGTTTCCTCATATTAACTCATATAGGCCCTTCAGACTGCTCGATATGAAACTTTTGTGTCCCACACCATTCTTTTCAACTCCTTCAGTATCAACTTTTTTCATAAACCAGTGTTTCATTTTATTTGCTGTTAACTGAAACTTGGCAGACAAATGGTCAGTCAATTTATTTAAACAGTGTTTTTTATCATGCCTCTTTACTTTAATGCATGAATAGCCAAAATGTGCGCAGGAAATGCAGTACTTGTTTTATCTTGTTCTGCATGCAGTTTCAAGTACTTTGCAAATCCTTTATGGATATATAAAAACGCATATATCAAATTTCAGATAAATGTAACATGTAGTTGAGGAGGAGAACAGTGTGGTAGCACAAAAGTTAGTATTATTGTATTTAAAAGAATTATTTATGAATGCTTTGAAATCACTTTTGTTTTTTGTTTTTTTATCTGATGCCTCCTGACCAGTACAAGAAAACCCCTACACATGATATACAGTTCATCTCGTCTTGATGTCTAATTATGCAAGACATGAAGCTTTTTGAGAGTCCCCACTAATTTTGGCCCTCTAGACCTAAAAGAATTTGAAGTTCCTTATGCCACATCAACTAACCTTAGGGGTTCACTCCCCTAGTGGGATATAAGGGGTCAAAGTTCCTCCTTTTTACAGAACTTTGAAAAAAATGGGGATTGGTAATTTAGGCAAATAGAGTGTTGTTTTATGCTATTTCGAGGAGGCTGACCATGAATACAATCATATTTTTGATATTTGAGTCTTTACTGGTGGTCCTAGCCTTTTAAGAACCACTCCCAGAAGGTCAGAAATAAAAACTTTCAACAATAAGCATGTCAGGTATTGTTTCAAACTGTTTCAAGGTCAGAAACTACTAATGCATATGATGTTAGTTTTGATTTTTGATATTTTATTAGAGATCTAGCCCACTATGAACCACTATCAGATTGTGAAAAATGATAACTTTCTATTACTATAGAGAATATTTAGAGTTTAAACCTTTAAATTGAAGCACACATTGTAACATTTCAAAAATCTGATTAAACTATTTTTGTTTATTATGTACTTCTACCTCATGAAGTAAATCATTACATTTCTTATGAATGCCCTGAATTGAGGAGTCTTACGCTAATTCAGGCTTAATTTACTATTTATCTATTTATTTAGAACAGGGGTCCCCAACCCCCAGTCCGCGGCCCACTACCGGGCCGTGGCTGTCTGACAGCTGGGCCGCGAGACTCACTCAGTGAAGGGCTACCGCAAAAAGGCTGCCCCCTTCACTGAGAACACTTTTCAGAACGCTAGCCGGGCGGGGCTTTGCAGCGGCGTAGAGAGAGGAGAGAGACTGAGGTGAGAGAGTATTACAATGAAGTATTTTTATGTTTCTGACAGTTTCCCCATATGAAACGAGTCTATAGAAATCTCGATACTACGAAGTACATTCAGCAGCAGATACTTTCATTACAATAAAGTGACCTTGAAATGCTTGAATGAATCATCCACAGAGCAGTTAGTTCTGTGGTTGCAGCTCAGTTGTGCACATTTGCACAACGATCCCCAGACAGAAACATTGTAAAAAAATGTTCTTTCTTCGAACTTTCCTCATACTGTTTTTTTGCTGTTTTCGTTTTCTGTGGTTTCCAGTGATACCTTTTGCTTATTGCTCATCAACATTTGAAAAACATCCATCGGAATTTAACTCATTGTCACCCTTCTATAGAAATGGCAGACATGAAAAAACGATAACAGTGTTAATATTTGTGATGTGCAATCTGTTGGAATGACAAATGAAATGCATATGTCTTTGTTATATGCAAAAACGAAGAAAAATCTCGGGTTGCAAACGTATGCGAACTGCTGCATTTGAAGACGGCGAAAAAGCTGTTTTTATGTGGTTCAGTGATGCTCCTTCAAGAAACATTCCTATTAATGCGGCACTCATTCAAGAAAATGTGTGGTTTTTAAACTCTCTTGGGACCTCTGTCAATGGGACAACACGCTGTGAGCCTGCTGTTTCCCTGCCCCGGCAATGGACAAACAATCTTACACAGATGCTGCAATCGCGCTTCGGGATGCACTTCAGTATGACATTCCCGTTTGGGGATCCCAAAATAGTTCAGAAACCTCACAATATGAAGAAGAAGAAGAGGATTATTCGGCTTCTGATTGATAACTGTGCTGCCCACAACATACTTCCATATTCAGATAATGTTTGCGTTGAATTCCTCCCGCCCAATTGCACAGCAGTGCTTCAGCCATTGGGTTTGGGCATCATTTGCACCCTGAAAGGGTATTATCACAAGGAAATGCTGAGAAAAATTCTCGTCAGCATAACTTGTAGGCAGGAGGAGATTAAAATTAACATGAAAGAAACTATTGAAGCTACTACCATTCCCGACATCCTATCTTTGTGAGGCAGCGTTTTCTGCAGTGACAGCAACCAAAATGAGATTACGGAATAGACTAAACATAAGCAACACACTTCGCGTGTCACTGTCTTCCATCGTCCCCAGATGGGATCTTCTGGTTGCAGGAAAACAAGTTCAGGGCTCCCACTGATTCTGCATTATGGTAAGCTGTATAATTTCCATTACAATATTATAACTTAATAATAATAGAAATGTAATGTAAATTGTGTATAAAACTACCCTACGAACCCCTAAACCCCCCGGTCCCTGGAAAAATTTGCTTCTAGTAAAGTGGTCCTTGGAGTCAAAAAGGTTGGGGACCATTGGTTTAGATGATGCCTTTATTGAAGGTGACTTGCAAAGCGAGTTATAATATATACAAAAATGATAAGGTGCCAAGCATCAAAAGTAACAGAGAACAAAGCTAAAAACCGAGCAAGAGAGAGTAATACTACTATTATATAATTATAACTGCAGCAAGACTAAGAACAAACATCAGTATCCTTAACTCTTAGTATGCTATCCTGTACACTAAGCAGATCCAAAATATTTAATGAAGAGGTGCGTTTTCAAAAGACGCCTACACACGAGTAAATTGGGTGCAGTTTAAATAGCTTAAGGGAGATCATTCCACAGCTTCGGAGCAAGAACAGAGAAGCATTGTCCAGCCTTGACACATCTGGCAGGAGAAGGGCCGGTCAGCAGACAGGCATGGGCAAAACAGAGACTTCTTGAGGAGACATATGGAGAGACAAAAAGACTGGAGATATTGAGTAGCAGAACCATTCAGACAACTGTAGATCAAGACAAGGGATTTAAACTGAATCTTTGCAGCAACAGGAAGCCGGCGGAGAGACTAAAATCACAGAAGTGGAAGGAATAACACTAAGAACAGAGAACACCAGTCGAGCAGCTGCATTCTGGAGGAGAATTCTGATAGCAGCTGAAGGAAGCCCCGGAGGGAGAGAGTTGCAGTCCTTTGAAAAGTAAGGACTTTTAGGGCAATGACCTTTCATCCATGATGAGATAGCTGAAAAACAGATGAAGATCTGTGCATCATCAGCATAGAGGTGTTAGGGGAAGAACATGAGGAGAATAACATTCCCTAAAGAGCAAATGTAGAGTGAAAAGAGAAGTGGACCCAACACTGATCCTTGAGGCACACTTGTGGAGAGTTTCTTTGGAGAAGACGAGAAGTTTGACCAGGAGACACAAAAGGATCGATTAGACAGGTAGGACTTGAATTGATTCAAAGCAGAACCACTGATTTCAACATTTTAAGGAAATAGATAGCACTAATGACTCACATTTCACAGATCTGTGTTTAATTTCAAGCCCACTTGCAAAGTTTTTGTGTAGTTTTTCTGTGGGTACTCTAGTACTCTGATCATAATACATGTAGATTAAACAGTGATTCTAAATTGATCTGGTATGTGTAAGGATGGGTGCGACTTTAGTATGCTCTGACATAAACTAAAGTTTCATTCAAAGGTGGTGCCAACCATAAACTCCATGTTACCAGGATAGGCTTTGTCTCCCTCTAACGTTTTAAAGAGCAGGGCCTTCAATGCAGCTCACCAGAAGCTTGTGCTCTTAACTGGACAGCATGGTTTTAATATTTTCCTCTTGGCAATGTGTGTTGTCAAGAGGCCAGGAGATGTTACCACATCTGATTTTTCCTCCCTGGCCTCCCTCTCTCTTATATTTTTCTTTCTCTCTTTGGTCAAGAGTTAAGTATCCCTGTCCATTGTTGAATCCCCTTTCTTGTACTACTGTAATATACATTTTTCATGTTTATTTAATTTTAATTATGCTCCCATTAGTATTTGTGCTAGCAAAAGAAAACAAAACTCAGACTGTAGGCTAATATTTATAGCCATCGGTAAGCACTGAAGACTCAGCAGGACAGAATAGCTTGGCATTAAAGGATGGATTCATATTAATAAGATTTACAGGTAGATGAGCAGACAAGGTCAAGAGGAAAATAAGTCAGAAGCTTATTTGTAAAAACAAACACAAGGAGAAATGAGAAAATAGTCAAAGATGTACACGCAAAACTGTGTGTAAGTGTGTCTTCACCCTTTGATGGTTTAGCACCCTGTCCAGGTGTTGAACCTGCCATGTACCTTATGATTGCTGTGATAAGATTCAGCTGCCCCATGAATCTGCCCTGGATAAACAGTTTATGAAACTGGATGGGTGCGTAGACAGTTGGATGAATGAATCAAAGAGTACAGAACATATAACAAAGGCAACAAATTAAAGTAAAGGTGACATTAAATGACCGAGAAAACAGACAAGGCGGGAGATCAGATTCAATAAACTCGCAGATGTTCACAGGTGAAGTGATTGCAGATAATTGTATTTCCATATAAGTGAAAACAGAATGTGTCTGGTGGAACATCATGTGCTTCAAAAGCTCTCACGTACACCTGGCAGTATACAGAGACAGAAAATATTAGACAGGATGTGAGTAAAAACAAAAAACATAAATTCTCTCATCTCGATATTAAATCGGCTAGGGTAAAAAAAAAAATCTGGCCAAAATCCTTTTTTCCCTTTAATCATCTACAAAGGTCTAGAACTCTGCCTGCAACAGAATATCTGCTATTGCAAACTGAGTAGGCTCAGAAAGGTAAGTCTCAAAGGAAAATGGGTGGCTAACAAGTCACATATTAAACCTTAAAATAATATTAATGATATGAAGCTGAATTTCCCAAAATCAATCCCTTGGATGAAAGAGGAATATTCAGAGAAATTTTTTTATACAAAACAAAAGCAAGGATGAAGATGTTGCATTCTAGATGACGGATGTCTAGGGGGAAATGTTTAACTCAGCACAAAGACTTTTTCATTTCTTTTTCTAATGATTTAATTGTATGAAACACTTTATCAAGTTGTGTTCAATCATAACCACATGGCAAGGGGTACCCATGAATCCACAGAGCCACTTATAGGTTCTGATGTTTTCTAAGTTCCTCATCCATGTTCAACACATTTTAACATATCACTAATTCAAATAAAATGTATCCAGATGGAATAAATTGTTCCCAGGTATGTCTGATAATGGGGCCTCTTAACTATTTTCCAGTAGCATCTGTCTTTGATGATCTACGCAGGGGTGTCAAACTCCAGATCTGGAGGGCCGCAGTGGCTGCAGGTTTTCCTTCTAACCCTTTCTAGTTTTCACTGCTAATTAACTCATTTTCCCTTAATTTTAATAGGCCTGTTGTTAAGGATTCAGTCCTCTGAACTGACTTGTTTCTTTATTAAAGGACAGCCAAACAGAAATGATACATGAAACGTGCCAACAGATGACCAGCTAAATTGGGGCTTCAAACTCCAACCAATTTCACACCAACCAGTTTCTTAATGAGAAGCCGATTCTTGTTGTTAATTAAACTCATTATTTAATTCCATGGCTTGTTGCTGCTCTCAATCTGCCACAACAGACATTTCCAAAACTGATTTTCTGTTTTTTCTAAGAACAGCTTCAAAATGTTTTGGTGAGCTAAGAGATGAACCTTACCCAAGACCAGATTTATTTTCAGATATTGTGTGATGGGCACAGTTGAGCTGGTCATGTGGCGGCTTGTTTTGTGTCTCACTGTTATTTGGTTGCTAATTGAGGAAAAAACAGCTAATGGGCTGAGTCAAGTTAATTAAAATTAAGACAAAAGAAGTTAATCAGCAGCAAAAACGGGTCACTAATTAAGAAGATGGTTAGAATGAAAACCTGCAGCCACTGTGGCCCTCCAGGACCGGAGTTTGACACCTGATCTACTGGCAATATTGTAAATGAATATTTCATTGACTTTTCTCCATAACAATGTTAACGTAAAAAAATGGTCATTTGTTTTCCTTATCGAAGATAGCTTCTAAAAGTGGTAAAAAAAATCACCTGAGCATTATATTTGTTTTAAGTCTTCATCTTCATACAGTAGCTTCGCTTAAAGCCAATTTCTTTACGTGTCATATTAAAAGTTCCATAAATGCGACTTTTGTGTTGTGGTCAAGTGTGTGTTTTGAACCTGCGGTGGGTTGGCGCGCTGTCCAGGGCTTTTCCTGTCATGCGCAATATGCTTGATAGGATAGGCTCCCTCTTCCCCTGTTCAGGATATAGCGGGCGTGGAAATTGGATGGATGGATAATAACGATCATTGCACACTTGCACTGACTGGGGACTTACATTGTTTTTTTTAATCAGGCAGATGTGAGGGCAGCTTCGTCTCGTGCTGCAAGAGAACTAGGGGTCCTTTCTTATTTCGCAGCCCGCCGCGCCGAGGGGAGCGTTTGTAGTTAGTGTTCTCCTCAGCTCGTCTCCTGAATATATCTGTGTTACAATCGGCGTTATTATTTTTATTATTATTTAACAATGTGGGAAATTGAGGAGTTGGATGTCGAGCCTATCACTACAGTATGTATTTTTTTCTTTATCAGTTTGATTTTCAATATTAAACGATGCAGTTGTTGTAGTTTTGCGACTTAGTCCATTTGATTATCTTTTTGACAGGCGGCAGTGACATTGGTTTTATCTCAAACAGCCGCAGTTATTTTCGAAGGAGTAATCAAAATCACGTTACATAGCATTTGGTAGGACTAAACCCATTAAACAGCAATGCCAGTTACAAGTGCAATACTTTAATATAAGGGAAAAAAAACTATTTCAACAGGCCATCTACTGTGAAACAGTAAAATATTTTATGAAAGACATTATACGATAGATAGTGTTGTTTGTGATATTTAATTAAAGAAATACGCGATTTGAAACATCAGAAAGGCAAAGCATCAGTGCCATATTTTTTAAAAGTTTTTGTCAGCATTGCACAAATGTCAAGCCGGAAAACATTTTTTAAAGGAAAAATTGCGAACTGTTTAGCAGGTGACTCTGAAAAGTTTCAGACTTTAGTGTTAGTTTATATATCATAACTTCGTAATCAAATTTATGGTCGACTAGAGCCTGCAGTATTTAGAAGCTGTTTTCTAATTAAACCTGTCAGGTTATCTCGCTCACACGTCCAGTCTCATTAAAACCAGACTCATTTTATTTGTACTTACACTTGGCTTACGCCTGACAACATTTGATATACAATTAGTTGTGTTTCTTTTTGTTTTTGCAATTGGAACAAAAACAGGCAAAATTTCTTGCTCAGGGTTATACAATGGGATTTGAATCCTCACCCACAGGGCTAGAAGTCCAAAGCCACAACAATACATTAAATGGTCAGCTAACCTATCGTGTGTTTTTAAAATGTGGGCGAAAAATCAATGGGGGGATCTGGAAAACCTACAAACTCTGTATAGATGGCAACTGGATTTAAACTTAGATTCCAGGAAATGGGAGACAGTAACACATACTACTGTGCCATCACAAAACATTGTTCAGATAGATAGATAGATAGATACTTTATTAATCCCAAGGGGAAATTCAGATAGTCTATGCGTTCTAAACTGTTAATTAATTGGCATTGCCTCATCAAGGGACATATCTTCTACACTGGAACGTAGTGAGGGTTGCAGATCTCCTGTTTTGTCTGGCTTTAAGTGAACTGGGGTGGAAGGTTGTGCTTTCTTGTACTTTTGATTACATTTTATGTCATTTTGTTTAAATGTATGTCCTTGTTTATCCCCTACAATGTGTGACAGTAAGCAGGTAAAGGCATACTTAAGCAGAAGTGTTTAATGTCTGGTGTTTTCTTTCTTCAGCCTGCCGTAACATTGAATGAAAACATTTTTTCAGGTCTTTCTGTAAAGTTGTATAGTATATGGGTATGAAACATGGCAGATGATGGTGGAGTATGAAGCAAGTATGGGAAAGGAGTGACAGGTGAAAGTGACCATTTCAGTGTGTTTATTTTCTGAAGGAGGGTGCAGTAAAGAGAGAAATGAGTACATTATTGATGCAGAAATTCAGAGTGAGGATGATTTGTGGGGAAAAAAAAATACTGATTCCAGATTCCTCTTGGTCCTCTGTTCACTTTATTGATTGTATATGACTCCAGTCAGATACATAAGGAATTTGTTTAACAAAAGACATCTATGGAATATATTATGCAATGTCTTGCACTGTAATCACAAATATACAAACATGTTTTTGTTTAGACAAAGCTTTTAAAGATATGAAAAAGCCTAAATTGATGTAAACTACTCTAATTCATGGTGTTTATAAGAATGATTTACTTCATTAAGTATCTTCTTATATAATACGCTACCATGGCTGTCCATTTGTCTGTCCAGGATTTTAAATCCCCTGTAGCTTGCTATTGACCTGAAATTTGGTACGCATTATACTCTGCGACATCTACTATCCGCTTTCGGGGTGATGATTGGCCTCCAAGGTTATTCCTCTTTTTATGTTTATTTTATTGTTTATTATACGCATGCGTGATTACGGGTGCAATTCTCATTCCCTACCACCTTCACCGTCACTTCCTCTACCTCTTCAAATCTTAAATCATTCTTGAGGTAGATTGAAGACTTATGTGCCTGCTTAAGTGAAAAATGAAGGACAATGTACTAAGCAATTGCAACATAAACACTGATTTAAACACAGAAAGATGCAGATGAAAGAAGAGCAAAAGCGGGCCACTAGGGTGGAGAAAAGAGCTGCTCAGGTAGCAGCCAGCACATCAACCTCTGAGCAAATGAATGCTAAACATACAGAGAAAGAGGATGAAAACTAGGAATGCTCTAGTCAAGTGTATTTGTGCAGTTACTGATAAATATATAATAAACAAGAATAGTTGTATCATATACAGTTAGGTCCATAAATATTTGGACAGAGACAACTTTTTTTCTAATCTTGGTTCTGTACATTACCACAAAGAATTTTAAATGAAACAACTCCGATGCAGTTGAAGTGCAGACTTTCAGCTTTAATTCAGTGGGTTGAACAAAAAGATTGCATAAAAATGTGAGGCAACTAAAGCATTTTTTAACAGAATCCCTTCATTTCAGGGGCTCAAAAGTAATTGGACAAATTAAATAACTGGAAATAAAATGTTCATTTCTAATACTTGGTTGAAAACCCTTTGCTGGCAATGACAGCCTGAAGTCTTGAACTCATGGACATCACCAGATGCTGGGTTTCCTCCTTTTTAATGCTCTGCCAGGCCTTTACTGCAGTGGCTTTCAGTTGCTGTTTGTTTGTGGACATAAAAAAAGAAGTTGTCAGATATCAAAGTCGCTGTGAAAAGGTGAGACGTGGCCCACCATCTGAGTGTCATATGGAAGCTTATTAGGGTACAGTGTGAAAAAAGGCACAATTTCGAAATTTCCAATTTAATGACATAGTTTATTTTGTCATTAAAGTAGAACATCATAAACTTCATCTTAAATTTATTTAATTTACTAGTTTCTCAAATCCCATCGTAACTAAAGTAGCACATTAAATGCTTTGTTTTGTATTTGATCTTCTATGTGCTCTGTGTGTGAATCAGTACGTGCTTCTTAAATGGGCTTTCTCTTTCTCCGACAGGACACAGAATCCATTACATTCGTGATATTACAGCTCTCTGAATAATTAAAATACTGAGATGTATACGTGATATCATTTTCATGATGATTGGAATGAAAGCATGTTATTAAGAACACGATGGCGCAGTGATTGTTCATGTCTCATACAAGATGTTGCTGCGCCATGCGCGACCTTCGATGAAATGCTTTATTGTAGCAGACCTGTCTCTTTCAAACGTACTAACCTCCAATTCCAGTCCTTACTTTTCTTTCTCCAAATACCCAATCTCCACACAGTCAGCTCTGTAATAGACGTTAAGCCATCTGTAAGCTTACAACGACGATTCTTCAAAACTTTTAAGGAACATTGAAATATCTTCTTAGTACGTGTTTAATTATTCAATCCTTCCAGTGTCACGCCAGTTTCAGCAAATATACAGTGCAAGGCAGGAACAATACGTGAACTAGCTAGCGCTGCGGCACCGTGTCCTCACATGTTTAATTATTAACAATACAGATTATTTAAATGAAGTTAAAGTTTTATCTGTATAATATAATAAGCATATTTTGCTACATTTCATCTTACAAATGATACCATCATCATATGTAAATACGCGCTTTATAAAGTGGCGCAGGTTGTGCAATGTTATAACTGTAGTGCAAGTTTACAGTGAGGTAATTGTACTTATAAGTACAAACAGTTCTACAAGGAGCAATTGATTGAGTGCGTTTGTAGTTCTTGGGATGAAACTGTTTCTGAACCGCAAGGTCCGTACAGGAAAGGCTTTGAAACATTTTGCTGTGGCTGAGGCAGCGTGTGTTTGATGCTGTAATACCGATAATTCTCTTTCCGATCAGCTGCTGCTGTGATTCACACTCAGATACAGTGATATAAATACTCCGAGTGGTGCAGTGAGAGTAAAATGGAAAAAGATGATCCGCTGTGGCAACCCTTAAAGGGAGCAGCTGAAAGAAGAAAAATAAGGTGCAGTGAGAGTAACAACGCTAAAGCAGTTATGGTATTTGGAATACTATGGCTATTCCCTGGATCATTATATTGTTACAAGTTAATTACAATCAGATGCATTACACTAAAACAATATGCGGTTAGTTTCAGTGTATTTATAAAATTGTGTCAGGAAAATAAAGAGTAACCACACAGGAACAGTAGCACGGCTTTGACGCTGGGTGCCGCCAATCTGCAAAACCAAGCGGAGAACTTGCGTACGACAAGGTATGAGGTACCGTGGAAAAGTGCATGGTTTTACACCAAGTTTAGGTTTTATACATGGCGATTTGAACGTGGAAAAGTTCTTACGCAACATTTCTGTGCGTATGCAGCGTTTATACATGAGACCCAGGTGACTGACTTGGCCATTCAAGAATTTTCCACTTCTTTGCTTTAATAAACTCCTGGGTTGCTTTGGCTGTATGTTTTGGGTCATTGTCCATCTGTATCATGAAATTCTGCCCAATCAATTTGACTGCATTTAGCTGGATTTGAGCAGACAGTATGTCTCTGAACACCTCAGAATTCATTCGGCTGCTTCTGTCCTGTGTCACATCATCAATAAACACTAGTGTCTCAGTGCCACTGGCAGCCATGCACGCCCAAGCCATCACACTGCATCCACCATGTTTTACAAATGATGTGCTATGCTTTGGATAATGAGCTGTTCCACGCCTTCTCCATACTTTTTTCTTTTCATCATTCTGGTAGAGGTTGATCTTGGTTTCATCTGTCCAAAGAATGTTTTTCCAGAACTGTGCTGGCTTTTTTAGATGTTCTTTATCAAAGTCCAATCTAGCCTTTCTATTCTTGAGGTTTATGAGTGGCTGGCACCTTGCAGTGCACCCTCTGTATTTACTTTCATGCAGTCTTCTCTTTATGGTAGACTTGGATATCGATACGCCGACCCCCTGGAGAGTGTTGTTCACTTGGTTGGCTGTTGTGAAGGGGTTTCTCTTCACCATGGAAATGATTCTGCGATCATCCACCACTGTTGTCTTCCGTGGACATCCAGGTCTTTTTACGTTGCTGAGTTCACCAGTGCTTGCTTTCTTTCTCAGGATGTACCAAACTGTAGATTTTGCCAGTTGTAATATTGTAGCAATTTCTCGGATGGGTTTTTTCTGTTTTTGCAGCTTAAGGATGGCTTCTTTCACCTGCATGGAGAGCTCCTTTGACCGCATGTTGTCTGTTCACAGCAAAATCTTCCACATGCAAGCACCACACCTCAAATCAACTCCAGGCCTTTTATCTGCTTAATTGATATGACATAACGACGGACTTGAACACACCTGCCCATGAAATAGCCTTTGAGTCAATTGTCCAATTACTTTTGAGCCCCTGAAATGAAGGGATTGTGTTAAAAAATGCTTTAGTTGCCTCATATTTTTATGCAATCGTTTTGTTCACCCACTAAATTAAAGCTGAAAGTCTGCACTTCAACTGCATCTGAGTTTCATTTAAAATTCATTGTGGTAATGTACAGAACTAAAATTAGAAAAAAGTTGTCTCTGTCCAAATATTTATGGACCTAACTGTATTTGAAATATTTAAAATGTGTGCTTTAAATGTTTAAAGTCTAATTATTCTTTATTATTGTAGAAATTTGTCATTTTTCACTGTCTGATAGTGGTCTATAGAGGGCTAGATGACTAGTAAAGGACCAAAAATAAATTGTTTGTTTGTAATCGCTGTCCCTGGAATAATCTAAAATGATATCCTACATGTTAATGTTTGAAATGTCATTTTTAACCTTTTGGGAGTGGCTCTTAGATGGTTATGACCATTGGTAAAGATTCAGATATGAAAAATATTATCATATTGATGATCAGCAGCCTTGAAATAGCATAAAATGACACTCCAAATGCCTATATTATCGATCTTCATTATTTCAAACTTTTGTGAAAAAGAGTAACTTTGACCTCCTCTTATCTTCATTGGAGGTAAACCCCTGGAAGTCAGGTGATATGGCTTGCACAACTTAAAGTCCTTCTGACCATTTTTGCTGAAGACACCATTGATTAACTGTTTTTCATAAGAGTGTAGTTTCCTAAATAAAATATGGTTCAAAAGTGGCATGTAAATGAGGGTGTTTTGGGTGTAGAGGGCCAAAAATATGGATGAATCCTCAAAAGTCTGTCGTCTTACATAAGTAGACTTCAAGATTTGTCAAACAATATTGGGGATTTTCTCATACTGGACAGTTGGGAGGTGCTGGACAAAAATAATTAAAATGATTTGAAAGCTTTCATAAGTAATTCTTGTGAACATAATATAGAGTATAAGAGCATCTTTAGCATATAGAAGCAAGCATGCAGATCTTTTGGCAAGCACATTTACTACAAAGGTAAAAGTAGGATGACCTAAACATGAAAGTAGAAATACTCATGGTGCTTAGTCTCAGTCAAGGGCAGACGCATAGTCTGCATACTTTAACCAGATAGATAAAAGTCAGTATAAAGCAACTTTGTTGCTTTGGTAATCTTGGGGCACTCTTTCAAGGATAAATTTAAGCCAGCTGCATCCTTTTGAGACAACAGTTACTTATTTTTTAAAATATTTTCAAAACCTTGTGAGCTTACGGTTCCAAAATTGTATTCAACAAAGACAAACAGGCTAAGTTAGTACTGACCTATGTAGCAAAAAGTGCGAATAATTGGTACAAAAAGGTGAGTCTGAAATGGTGTGTTGTTGGATATAGTGATAAATGGTCTTGTGCCTGTTGATAACTAACTTCCTAGACATTTTGAGTTAAAACTAGACAATGTCTTCTGTTGTTGTTGCTGTTTTTTGGTATTTGTTTTGTCCTTTGTATCTGTTTATTCTAGTTTTGGGCAGTGCAAAACTAAAAATAAGAAGTGGGCTATTCAGTTTTAATTCAACCAATTTACAAAATGGTTTTTGCATCACCATTTTTGATTTTGATTAAACTTTGCATTTGAATTAAACTTGCCTCCAAGAGATCAGAAATATTTTTGTTAATTTAAAAACCAAAAAAAAAAAAATCCCCTTGAGATATGACATTTTTCTTCACCCAACCCAACCTAAAAAAGACAATTTGAAGCATTTTCTTTTGAGCTATCCAAGGTATATTGGAAAGCTTTTTAATGGTGTAGTCAATTAATTTGAATAAGGGTAGGTTTCTTTTATCAAGCCTGACATTCAACTTGCAGACTGTGTTGATTTATTTTTACTACTTTTGGTTATTAAAAAGGCTTGGAATAATAAAGGTAAGTCTTTAGTCAAGTAGTCAAGGTAGTCAAGACTATACTGTATGGGTACAGCTTCTATTTTAACCTGCTCTGTTACTTGGGCCACTTCATGAGATTACCATCCCATAAAGTATAAAAAAAAAAGTACAGTTTGTGAGCCTCAACAAATGATTTGGGGTTGCGGGTAACAATTTTTCACTTTAATTGAAAAGAAAGTACTGTGTACCTTGACATAAATTTCTCTTTTAAATAACTCTTCTGAAGTCAATCTACAAAGGATTTGATAAATATATATTATCCAATGGAACCATTGGAGAAGGGTAAGTCAATTCTGTGTTCATCTTAAGCCTCTCTGGCTATCAAAGACATTCCTTCAGGTTTTCTATTCCCCAGATAACAGTAAATCATTTTACAGACTGTGAAAAACCCATTTTCTAAATTTAACTTTTGCATAAGTCATTGTTTCTTTTTCAAGGCCAGAGTTTGTCTTGCAAACTTTTAAAGGTTTGTACTGTGTTTTTTATTATTTTGTGTATGTGATACAGTATACATTTTGGTAAGGCACAAATACTGCATAATTAAAATGGTAATCCATATTTATAACTACACCTCAAGAATGAGAAAAGTCTAGCCATTACACTCGGGTGGAGAGGGGGGGAGTATAATTATAATGTTTATTTTAACAGCAACAAAAGCTGTTGTGGATTTAATGATGACAAATTATTAAAACCTATAAGTGCTTTTATATTTACAATTTAGCAGTGTTTAACTAACATCAATGTCTGAAAAATATATTTTGTTAGAGAAATGGTGTGTTTTCTTTTGTTTTTTCTTTAAATATTAGGTTTTGTTTCAGATAAGTACACTACAGAAAAAAGCAGCTTGTAACTATGAGAAGCATTTTATTTTTGTATTTTGTATTTTACTTTTGTATTATGGATAAATATATTCTCAAAATATTTTGTTAATTAAAAAAAGTAAGTATTTTAATTGAATTTTATTTATTTTAATATTTTAATGGTCACTGAATAAGCCAAAATAATTTCGTTAATTAAAAATGAACAGCTAACACCTGTGGTCTGTAGTTTAATTATACAAATACCAAAGTTAATACTTTAATACTGAACACAAGGCTCTATGCATCTGGTTATGAGCTTAGTGTAATTGTTTTTATAGAGCTAAAGGACTAACAATCAGAATCATTTTCAGAATTGGCTGATCCAATACCATGAAATCTGTGATTATGATCTGCCCTATAAAACCCTGATCAGTGCGTCACGATTTTAATCATGATAGTTACTAAAAAGGAAGCCAGAGCAAACTTTTTGTTCTTTTTCTTTAGTTCTTATTTTTTTTCTCTTTCTCGATATATTTAGTTTCATATTGAATTTGCAACAGCTAAACCACATATGTCCTTTCTGTAGGTAATTCCATGGGTTAACTCCAGTAAGAGTCGGCTAGGGTTTGAATGGGGTCCAGGAGACATGCTGTTTTACGAGACTGTAAAAGGTAAGATTGCTAACAGACCTATGATTACATTTTATTTTCTGTAATCTTTGAAGCAGAAGTCCCCAACCCTTGTTTTGGAAAACCACTTTCTTAATTGGAAACCACATTTTATGTCCTTTTGCATACTTAAGTGTTGTGTTGTTATTTTTGTACAGTTCAAAACAGCCAATGATGTAGTTTGAAACCAATAATTAAGATGAATTATTTCTTATTAAAATATGTAGACATTTGAATGGATTAAAGTTCAAGTGATTTTTCATCTGTACATAGTATTGTGAAGAAGTTGTTGATTTAACATTTTGAGGGCTACATGCATATAGATTGTCTTCCGAGGTATTTGTCTAGGGGAGGCTGGTAAAATCCTGGTACTTCTGTTTATCATTGATATACAGTACAGGCCAAAAGTTTGGACACACCTCCTCATTCAATGTGTTTTCTTTATTTTCATGACCATTTACAGCACTCCATCACTCTCCTTCTTGGTCAAATAGCCCTTACACAGCCTGGAGGTGTGTTTGGGGTCATTGTCCTGTTGAAAAATAAATGATCGTCCAACTAACCTGACTTCTGCACAACACAACCCCATTGATAAAGCAAGAAATTCCACTAAATAACCCTGATAAGGCACACCTGTGAAGTGAAAACCATTTCAGGTGACTACCTGTTGAAGCTCATCGAGAGAATGCCAAGAGTGTGCAAAGCAGTAATCAGAGCAAAGGGTGGCTATTTTGAAGAAACTAGAATATAAAACATGTTTTCAGTTATTTCACCTTTTTTTGTTAAGTACATAACTCCACATGTGTTCATTCATAGTTTTGATGCCTTTAGTCATGAAAATAAAGAAAACACATTGAATGAGGAGGTGTGTCCAAACTTTTGGCCTGTACTGTATTAATTCAAAACATACTGTAGTACATACAGTACACTGTACTACAATGTGATTAAACATTGAATATTGATATTAATATGAACTTTGGTAATGTCTAGCATTGTTTGCATTTTCTCAGGTGGTGGTTCCAAGGGTAAAGTATGCCCACTAATTCATGTCGTTAGGAAGGATGAAGAAATGTATTCTCCAATCCTTAGGAAACTCTTTAATGAATCCCATCACATTTTTGTGGGCTTACAGAGGAGTCAAGAGGAATCTGCAAGCAAACCAAAGACCCATCAGTGAGTTTGTACTTTCTTAGGGCAAACTTCTTCTTTACATTTTAGTTCAAATTATTCCATCCAAGTGTCAAAAAATGATTAAACAAAAGCCACAGAGTACCTCATCATCATCAAATGGAAATTAGATAATGGTCATCAGGAAGATGATTAGCTGACATTTCATCATATGGTTTTTGGTGTAAGTAAGCAGCCATTAAAAGGTGTTTCAATGTATGAAAGGGAAAGTATTAGAGTAGTTGAGTGTAATATTTAGGAAGTGAAAGGGGCAAAGCCGTCAGCATGTGCAACAGTCACAATTGAAGCAATTGGCTTATTTATATGCTTGGCACCCTTAATACGTTAGTTTTTAAATCGCTGCAGTATATGGCCTATATCATGGGTGCTGGGCAGGTGCTTATTTTTTATCTCCCTGTTCATTTCACAAAGTGTGTTGGAAAATAATGAAATTAATCAATGCTACAGACATAAATAAATCAAGGCCCTTGTTATTTTCAAAATTGGAAAAGAATACAATATCAAAAATAAGCTCAAATATCTATGGTGGTAAAGAAGTTAATTATGTCAGTTAAATGCTTAAATTATACAAATGTTACAATACATGAAAGAGAGTCAGTAAATGAAAGATAGTCAAATAACCCAGATGTAAAGATCGATTCAATACACTTTCAGTAGTAGTCATTTAAAGGATATTAATTGCATCAGAACCAAATCCATCCAGTGTATCATACCCTGGCTGTGGGGAAACAACATGAAATTAAACAGCTGCACCTTACTTACAGTACTTGTGCCATTTCCATATTAAAAGTTGTATGCATAAACTCCATTTACTTATAGGCCCTAAGTATAAACCAACAAAATGACTACAACAGAAGTAATGTATAATTTAAAGAAAACACTGCAAGTAATTGGATTCATTTAAGATATTGGGCACTAAAGCTTTTAAATATCAAATCCAAAAGCATTCCCTCCAGAGGACCAAAATTCACTACCATGAGGATGTGGATTAACCAGTTCCAAAACAGCAAACTTGATATCCTCAATGTACTGCCCAAGTCCTGCAAAATGGACACAAAATGGTTGGGAGTGTTCAGAAATTCTTGTACAGACCAGGCGTTTTTGTTGTTGTTTTTTTTTTTTTTTTTTTAATTTACATAATAAAATGGACAGATGCAAAAAAAAAAAAAAAAAGCAGCAAATAAATGACCCTTTTTGGACTACAGTCAGTGCAGTTTTAGAACCTGCGTATGATATTAAATCGGAGGTCCAAATTACTTGATTTATCATATACCAGCTATATAAAAGGGAAAATAGAGGGGTCTCTTGAAAACACAGAAGTAATTAATTAGTAAAAATGCTGTTGCTTTAAAATACTCTATCGGATTATGTTGGAGAACACAGAATATTTAAGGGAACAAGTCAAACTTTTGGATTTTTTCCTGTTTGGGTCTGTCAGCATCCGTGTATATAAGCAGCTCCCCCTCTCTGAGTCTATGAATTAAATCCATAACACAAGATGTATAATCAGTCCTTGTAGAACAAATCCTCTGGTATCTAAAGAAATGTCAAACTATTAATTAAAGAAAAAAGGTGGTAACTGGATATGTGTAGGAAAGTATTCGATTAGTGAATATTTGATGGAATACCTGGTCTTGTCTACTAATCAGTTTGTCAATAACATTGCTCCATGTTGGAACAAAGGGTGAAATGCAAATAGGAATCACAACTGTTAATAAATGCATAAAACAAGTTTTAAATTATCATTGTCGGTCCACAACAGAAAGATCTTGGTAATGTCAAATTTACATTAAAGGCTCTATTTCTGTTGATCATTGACAAAAAAGCCAAAGTAAATCTATTGCAATTCAGTGTTAAATAATAAAGTGTGTAAACTTCCAAGGGATTGAATACTTTAAAGGCGCTGTAGTTGGTAGCTAGATAATGGAAAGATGATGCAGAAGAATATGCTCTTAATGCATATATCATGTTTGTCTGAGAACCATGAAGTTTAAACCTTAATAAACTTAAATTATACCTTATGATTAAGAATGTATTTTTTAATCATTAAATTGGCAAATCTGGATTTTGTTGATTTAGAGAAACAAGTTTGTTCATTTGCTATTACCACAGCTCTGTATTAAAATGTTATATTTATTTTCCCTTGATTCATTCAATCACTTCTGATTTATTGCAAACCCAAATACCATTAAACTTTAAGATTCTGCAGATCTTGGAAAAGTCACATACACTATAAAACAGTAATTGTTGTTTGAAAGTGGTGGTAAAGTGATTATGTTTATTCATTAATATTATTTTACTTATTTTTGTGTTCATTCACACAGGTTTGTTAGCATAAGTAAGAATTACAGATCTGTCATTAGAGCCTGCATTGAGGAACTACAGCATATTGCAGGCAAGTTGTTTCCGCTCTTTTGGTCACTGTCTGTATGTGGTTTCCAGCTTGATTTTAACTTGCCAATATTCTTTAAACTAGGGGCTTTGTCCCTGCTGGTTTTGCTTGACTACTTTGTTAGGAGGGCTGTGATAATCAAATCTCATGTGATACTAGGCTAACTGTGGGCTCAGGCATGTAATTGTCATTATTCATGTGATGTGATTGAAAAATGTTTTACAAGGAAGGGTAACCATAGCAGCTACCAAGGGCAGACAAGCGCACTCTTGTTTGTCTGTTACCTTACTTTTAGAACATATTTTTAAAAATGCATTGCATCATAATAACATGTATCTATTGAATCATAATAACAGTTTATTATTATTATTATTTACAGTGCTTTTTGTGTAAATTGTTTTTTCTTTACTTGGTCAGGAGGCCTGATGGGAAAAGAGTGGGAAGTGCATTTTAATTTTTGATTGTAAATGAGACATTAAGACATGCTAAATGAAATGAAATACATTCATGAAGAGCTGTGGTGAAATGATCATTTACCCATACTAGACTGAGATTTAGTATATTAGACACATCTTGATGCATGATTGAAATGTGTCTATGATTTTTATTTGTTCATTTATTTATTTTTTGTAAACTGTTTCATTTTTTTTTAATTGTCTGTTTTATTAGAGTAAACTAGTGTTTTATTTTTCAACTGAAAATGTTTTCAGATCGCAGTCAAAAACATATTTATGTGACAAAGTAAAAATCAATAAGGTTTTCATTTTAATAAGCCAATGTATGAAAATGTTGAAACAAAGTTGGAATGCCATGACTTCTGAAATTTTTGGTTCACTTCTAAATAGCATGTTATTCTCTGTGCTCCAATGTATGCGTAATATAAGCATAGTGAGTAGAAAAGTGATATAAAATCTCCAAAAACAGCAATCCATTTTCATAAAAGGCTAAGTTAATTGATTTTTAGCAACCTCATATAGTTAAATAATAGATGCTAAATGTTGTTAGTGGATTTGTTTCTGATCACTGTTTTTTTATATATTGTTCCTGAGGGATGTAACTAAATATAATTCATACTAACTGTTACGAAGGTCAAAATATATTCAGGCAAACACCTATGACAAGTGCAATCATGAATTGTTTTTACGTCATGTTTCTTTTTATTAAAGTCTAGGAGGAACTATGATAAACAAAAAGCAGCCACAAAAGACTTCCTTAATTGTTGATAATCTTGAGCCCACAACAATACCACAAAGCAAAAATTATAAAATGGCTGACAGTCATAAAGGTTATATTTAAATGCTTTGTTTTTGTGCATAATAACCTTGCTCTTTCAATATGTAATGCTAAGAGGAGTCAATTAAGCTAAATCATGCATCCAAACAGTATCATAGTGAGTAACAGCATGCCTCATGGTCAGAGTAATCCTGGTTGTTTTAAAATAGTTAGTTACTCTATCATCTGATTTTGATTTAGGAGCTGTTAAAGTGAAGCACTTTTGCAAAACACCAACTCACTAGTTAATGAAGGTTTTGTTGCTTCCAAGCGCAGTCAGCATGAAAGCATAATAAGTGTAACCAGAATACAGCATACCAATATGTCCGTGATTTAAAAAAAAAACAAAAAAAAAACTTCATTGTGATATTTAAGGAAGTATCCAACGATCATTAAAAAGCAAATGCTTAAACATATGAAAAAGGAAAATACTAAAGTTAATGCACACTTTATATATTTTATTCCCAAAAGAAAAATAACCATTCCTCTGTTTCAAAAAGATACAATTTAGATCTACAGCAATGTAATAAACCGATTTAAAGAGAGTAATGTGGTTGAAGTTTGCTAAAGCAAAGGATACTGGTCCTTTTGGTTCATGGGCCCCAAAAATAATGACAACAAAAAATGTAGTTTTGTCACCAAAGATACCTTTCTATTGAGTGCTCAAAAATGAAGTGTAAAACAGTGTGTCCACACATTCTGCAAACAATAAGCCTGCACATGTTGCCTAATGTATTTGTTTATTATCTAAGTTTGCATGTTACACAAGTAATTTTATTATTTCATAAAATACTTGTTTTTAGGAAAATTTGCAAATTAGGTACCATTTTGAATTATAAAAAAATTGATGTTATCCACTTCATTTTCTAAAAGCTAAATGAAAAAATGATGCTGGGCATATATGCTCCTAGTTCACCTCTAATATTGAGAGCGAAACCAACTGGAATGGGGTCATGTATCTTTCTGTAAATGTTTATAACAATTAATATGTCCATTTTGTCTGGACAGTGTAAAATGATTGTAATGGACTGGTTTTGAATTCATTCCTAGTTTTGAAAAAATGCATTTCATAGTGTTGATTATTAACAGAAGTTTGCAAATTCTTGGAGCTTGTTGTGGTAAAACACTTGACCATAAAGAGTAACTTTATATAAATCAACAGAAAATTGTGAGTTATTAACATTTAATCAGTTAACTTTTTTTTTCAGTACACACAAACAGATGTTTTATATGTTCATATTAAGTTTTTTGAAAAATCCTTGACACTTGGTATAATAGAAGACCAAATCTTAGTGCTATCACTTTAATCCTGTATATGTAGTTATTGAAAATAATTATCATTACTAAATTCAAGCAGTCTAGCTTATTTATTCAAAGAGATGGCTTTGCTCCACTTATAACTTCACCTTTCAATTTTATTCAGTTTTTTTAATTTTTAACTGAATCACACTAGAAACCTAAAAGCCATATTTTCTGTGCAAAATGCATTTTTATTTCTGTACTTGTACTATAATTGGACATAACTTGCAGCAATGGTAGTCTTTTGTTTGTTATTTATTTTTTTTTCCCTCTGGAGAGACAGAATTGGAAAAACAGTTGGATGGATTATGTTGAACTGTATGGAATATTTAAATAAAATATGATACTCAAAGTGAAATTGAAGTCTTGTAAATATATTAATACATATCAGACAATGAATCCAAATTCCCTTTCCAAAATGTATTTTGACAAAAAAGCCTTATTGTAACGTTTGACTCAATTCATATCTACTGAAATAAAAATACAGCTTTTTAATTAGGAGCATTTGGAAAACCACTATGAGATATGAATGCATTATGTGATTGTTGTGTCAAGTTGCTTTGGTTTTTTTGTTCTATCGCAGCAGGTTGACTTACTGTATTGGCTAGCACATATTCTATTCTAATCCCGGATCTGTCTCAGATTTTTTGCTGCAAGCATTTGTACTCTTGTCATACTTGGAGAAAGCTATTTAATGAAACCAATACTGAATATCAGATGTTGATATCAGTAGAATACAAGTACCAATGAGAAGCAGCAGTGCTTCTTTCCAGAGGTATTGTTAGACATTATGAACATTTTAGTTTGGGGCTTGTCTTTATCTTTGCCTGAAAAAAAACAAACAAAAAAACTCTTGACTGCTCTCTGTTTGATTGTAAAGTGTCATGTAATGTCATTTTCTGACCCGCTTACTCCAGAACAGGGTTGTAGGGGGGAGTTGGAGCTTATTCCAACAAGCATAGGGTACAAGGCAGGATCCAGGCAAACCCTGGACAGGGCAACAGTGCATTCCAGGGTGAACACATACATCCATAAACCAAACGCACAGTAGGGCCAATTTGGCATTGCCAGTTCACCTAATCAGCAGGTCATTGGACAGTGGGAGGAAACCAAAGCACCTGGAGGAAACTCGCACAGATATGAGAAGAACATGATAACTGCATGCAGGAAGGATGCAAGACGTGAACCGTGTTACCGCTGTTGCACCATATCGCCCATTGCAAACCACGTTTCTGCTAAATTACTGAAAAGAACACTTTTCAGATAGGGTTTATTCGGGATGTCCTGTTTTGCTTTCAGTACCTTTGTTGCACATTTTCCAGCATGTTTTGTTTAAAGTGCTCATGTTAGAAGGATTGGTGTGTTATTCATGAGTCAAGATAAGCTTGGTATTGGAAAGCAGCTTTAATTGTCACTACAGCGGAAATGTATTCTGTGCCTATACAATGTGTAATGTTTTTACATTTGGTACCTTTTTATTGTATAAAGAGGACACGGCCAATATAATTTGGTGGTGGTATCTTAAAACATATTTCTGACTATACATAGTTGGCATAAGATGTCATGTCTTCCTTTCTTTGTTTTACATTTATAGTTTCATCAGCGGGTTCTGCTTTAACAGCACAAGATTATAACCAGGTAAGTAATGTTAATTATACATAAAAATGTGTTTTGAAACACCATTTTAAATTTAAAGAAACATTAGGCTGCAATGTACTAAAACAAAGAAACTCAATACTATATACAGTTAACAGTGAAGATACAGGCTTAGTTCTTTAACAACAGATCACGATAATTCCTAGTTTACTTAAGCATCATGAGCACTTTTTTCCATGTTAAGTTCATTTGATAAGGAGAACTGTCTAGTGATGGAAATTTCTAGCCTGTCTAGAAATCTAATTATACAGCATCTGAAAACTGTTTAGTAGATCAAAGACACGGATTGTTTCACAGCTCTTTGTAGCATCATAACAAAAGAAGTCTTTTAGTCATGTTATTTTTTTTCTTGGTAAAAGGTAATAAAAAAAATTAGGTTTGATAGACTTGCAAATCAATCATATAGTGGAGTTAGTTTAAGTAGAAACTGCATTGCTTCCAATACTGCAGGCCATTTAAAAATGGCTCCCATCTCCACAACTAAGAATATGATTGTAGGATAGTAAGTCTGGATGTTACCCTGATAGCAGTTACCAACTAACTCTTGTATAGATATTACAGTTTACTGACCTGAATTGATGCATTGTGCATTTTCACTATATATAGATGGTAAAGAATTATACAAGAGTAGAAAGATATTTTTGACTTTAGCACAATACAAATTTAGATGTTGTTATTGTTTGTTCAGATGAAGTATCAACTGAATAAGAATCTTGATGTATACCAGCTCAGCTCAAGCAATTTTCTTGTGTTCATGTATTTTTTTTTGCAGGCGGCATGTATCTAAAAAAAAAAAAAAAAAATCACTTGTACCTTCATTGAAATTAGATTTTTATTTATTTATTTATTTTTTTATTCGTATCTGATACATTGGTACCCAAGCACGTCTTTCAGAAAATGCACCACTTCTCCCAGAAAACTATTGTAATTACAAATGCTTTGGTATGAATGTTTTCTTTTGTTTGCTTTGGAACAACACAAAAAAGCAGAAGAAAAAAAGTCAAATTTGATACCATTCCAGACAGAACTCCCAAATGAGACTGGTCAAAATTATGAGCACCTTCTCAGAATTGAAATAATTGTATGGCAATCATGTGATGCTCCTTTAAATTGTATTTAAACTCGCGTGTGGCAGGTAACAGGTGCTGGCAACCAGTTTAAATGGAGAAAAGTTGACTCTATATTTGTGTCTGTGTTTAGCACACTGAGCATGGCGGAAATAAAGAAGGAGCAAAGAATTGTCAGGGGATTTGAGAACAAAACTTTATTTATTTTGTTTCTCCAGATTTCCATTCTTCTGGCCGTGGAATTAATCTGGAATCTGTGTGAGATTCTTTTCATTGAAGCAGCTCCTGGTAAGGATATACAAATTCATTTGGAAAATGTCCAAAAAGATCTCCTAATTTTAAACTAATTACTGTTCTTTCTGTTTAAATACACATACTACACAATTACACCACAATTTCATATCATGTTAAGCCTTTTCATGAGAAGCTACCTAAATGGTAACCTTGCAGAGCTACAACATGTATTCCCTGCTACTTTTTTCCAGATTTGTTTTTATGACATTAGATTTGAGGTCATACAAAGTAGTTAGTATATAGTATATCTATTTTGAAAAGCCACGTATTAGAAAAACTAAAGGCTTCCTGTGCATAAATATATTCGGTGGTTCAGTACATCATTATGCAGTAATACTTTTACACATTTCTGCATATAATATATATGGCTTTTTTTCCAAGTATGCACCAATGTTAACATTCAGCCTAAGGTATATATATAGATTTGTACCTATCACCAACAGATATACTGTAGATATCTTGTAACAGTTGTCATTTAGAAGCTTGGTTATTGTCTGTTTGTATCTTTCCTGAATGTCTTTGGGTAGCCGTTTGATGTGAACTATTGGAAAAGAGAGTGTCTTTCTTTCTTTTTCTTTTTAGTCTGCTTGGTATTAAAATGGGTGTGAACTCTTCAGAACAGAGTCTTAACACAGCTCTGTTTATGTGATGATGGGTGATTGCTAGAAAAGTGTAATTTTGTCTGCATAATAGTCCTTACAATAAACACCTGTAACCAGGTTGGCATTGTTAACCTCTTTCAATGTCAAGGATATGTCGAGGAAATGGTCTGATGCATGGGCTAAGCACATCCAGGACACAGCTTACAAAAGCCGTAAAACTAAATGGAATACACTTAACAAAAAATTGAGCAAACTTACCAGGATTATGAATACTAATGAATCGCAATCTGGAGTATGTAACTTCTGCAGAAGGCAGCTGTCCGCCACAGAAAAAAAAATACTCTTGCCAGAGGTCTAAAGTTCAAACACAAAGACGATGCACAGGAAATAAGGTGTGTTGTGGGCAGCCAGTTACATGCAAGATGTCCGATGGTACATGCTTCTTTAAAAGAACAGAAGGCTTTAAGATAGCTACAAAAGTTATAATAGCATTGTTATTACACCAGCTGACAAAGGAGGTGAGATGGTTGTATTAGACAAAGAACAATATGTCGCAGCAATAGAAGAAATGATCTCTGACACCACCATTTACAAAAAACTAACCAGCAACCTAACTAAAACGACCTTTAACAGAGTTAACACTACTCTGAATAATCTCTGGAAAACAACATATTTAAACTCGCAGGAATATTACAGAATGACATTCAACGATGCAAACTGCCCAGAATTCTATGGCCTCCCAAAAATACATAAAATCCTTCTAAAACTCAGACCTGTTGTCAGCCTAAAAGGTGGTCCAACATATAACTTATCTAAAGGACTTTTTCAGATGCTTAATCATTTAATGTATGATTTACAATATTCTGTTAACAGTACCGAGATAGCATTACAGCATCTAAAAAATGTATCCATTACTGAAGATGAGATCATGGTCTTGTTTGAGATATAATATATACTGTATATACTGTATGTGAGTTTACATACCACACCAGTCAAAAGTTTTAGAACACCATTTTTCTGTGTTCTGTTGAAATTTAACCAGTTAAAGTGCAGTGAATGAACCTGAATTGGTACAGAGGATAGCAGTAAAAACTGAAAAATTATTTGACTTTCAAAGTTGTACAAAACTCCCTTTTTAAGGGAGCATGTAATTAGTTAACGCCATACAGCTTTTATGCAGCAATTGAAGTTAATTAAGTGTTGAAAGTAGATACAAACAATTCCTACAGGTGTCCCAATTTTTGTTGATTACTTACAAGGCTTCTGTTTGTACAAAAGCAGTGCTGGAACAAATTCTGTTGCTACTCCTGGTGCAGCATTATCTGGACAATATTGCACTGTATATATTGGATAAGAAAAAAATGATCAGACCACCATAACCATTAAAAGTACAGGTCATTCCTTTAGAGAAATTGCGAAGGAAGCTAAGGTGTCAGTGCGTACCGTGTTCTACACCACTAAATGGAACGTGGAAACTGGCCGGATCAGGTCTGGTAGACCCAGAGCCACAATAGAATCAGAAGACAAGTTTCTGTTGCCCTCTCCACACTAATGTGCAAACATTTGTCTATGTGTTGGATATTTTTCCACACTAGCCCGATAATGAAAACTTTTATAAAATGGTTTTTAGAAACGTATTCTTTTGAAAACTTAATGTTATCCTTTCAGCATGGAAGAGCATACGCATCTTTTTCTAAAAGCGATACTCTAATTGTGCTCTGATTGGTTTTTGTTTATTTCGTGGCCCTTCCCTGATTGGATCCTGCACATTACAAGTGCTCATTCCCTCAGTGGTCACCCTTAACCATGGGGGGGGGAAAAAAAACAAACATTTTACAACATAGCAGGCATTAAAGAGTTGTTTTACATGGTTGTGTTGCTTACCTGTATAAATCTAAATTGCGTTTTGTAAATTTTAAATGTTGCATATGTGTAAAAAGCAAATTACTTACAGTTTTGTGATAAATCCCATGGCTGGCAGTGTCACTAATGTAGTGAAAAATTCAGAGTCCTGTGAAAATCAGATTGTAAATAACTCGGTTGACAGCCTCTAATCAATGTTTATTACTTAAATGTAATCTGCTCAGTAAGGAGGAGCACATTCCACAGCAGAATTATTAACAGAGAGCTTAAGTGAGTGAATAGGTTTAGAAGGCAGCCAAACTCACAATATTACAGGACAGAAAGAGACAAAAGCACAGTGCAGTAAAATGACTGTATAGACCCACACACACTGTTTATTTATTTATTTTTTATTGCTTGATTTTAATTTTACAAATGATTTTTGGTACAAAATGCACTCTGATTGCTGTGGACTGTTTGTAATGAACCATCTCATGAATGAACATAGAGCTAAACACTTTTTTTTTTTTATTTTTATTTTTAAAAGTGTTGCTTTAATATTTGCTTTATTTTTATTTAATGATAAGACGACCATCACTAGTTCTGAAGACTGTTACTTTTGGCTGTAATGAGAATATTAACGTGGGCGATTCACTCCGGTTCATTAAAGAATGTCTGTCGTCGTCTTTTTTTTTTTTTTCCTTTTATATGCAGTGAACACGTTATCGGAGTCTTGCTTGTGCGGATAGTTTCTAACGCACATAAAGCACAGTGGAATTTGACTTTCACATGGTTATGAATTTTTCACTGCACGGTCCCTTCACGGAGTTGGCCGCTGATGCACTGGCCGTGCATGCAGGCAAATGTCACGGTCATATGTGGTTTTTGGCCGTTTAGTATGGACAGGGATACTTTAAATGAGGCAAACCAGCAATGTGGACAGGTTTTGTGTGTGTTTAATAGTGCGAACGTAGCCTGAGAGTCTGCAGCTTGTGTTAAGACATCTGTGGGAAATTTTTGCATCAACTTTCAAGGCTTAATTAATTTGCATTGCTGCAGAAAAGCTGTATGAAATGAATATTGAACAGGTAAGCACTTACAGCATTGTTTGTTTAGTGTCTGTGTTTTAATCACAATGACTGAATTTTGTGTTTTGCTTTTCTCCTGTCACTGCCCCACAAGTTCTTGGTGCATGTTCATTTAAAAAAAATCCAAAAAAATAGTTTAGTTCATTACACTATTGACTTATTTTTGCACAATTAGTATTATTTAATAGGAATGTTTTTACTCACTTTGATTTTCTACTTACAGTAATCTCTGCAAGTAAATTTGGTTTTAAATGGTACATTAATTTACATGTATTGTTCTATAGCTGGAACTCTCCTTCTACACCTCTTGGATTGGGTGCAGGTGCACAATGCAGGTGTAGACGATGAAGCACAAGAGTTGTTGCATAGTGAGGACCCTGCACAACATCCAAAATTTTGGGATGTGGTAAGGCTGTACCAGACATAGTGAATAGAAATTTATCCATTTCTGTATTGATTTCTTTTTTTCTTGTTTGAACTTCTATAACATCATGTTTTCTGTTCTTCCAGGTCATTTGCTATGTGCTACAAGGTCGAATACAAGAAGCTCGACAGTTACTTGCCAAACAAGCTACCCAGAAGCCTGCTGCCTCGAGCATGTTTAAAACTATGGATGGGCTGTTGAAGAAGATGCCTGTTTTCAATGTTTGTATTGACTTATTAAATTAGAAGTTTGCCAGGTGTAGAATTAATAGTCTAATGTAAATATTTCTTGATATATACACAGTATATACTGTATGTTTTTTTTTATATATTCAAAGACATCAAAACACCACTTTGTCACTTTCTCTGTCACTCATTATTTTCTTTCCAGCCCAGTGGAAACCAGACGTTAACAGAGTTTGAACTAAAGTGGGGACACTGGCATGAGGAGTGTAATCGTCACTTAGAGGACAGTTCCTTTGCATCTAATTCTAACATGGAAACTGTTTGCAAGGTAAGGTAATTGATATTATTTTTTCCAAGTACACTTAACTTAAAAATGCTTGTATTAAATGTGTATTGTGTAAAACAAAGCACTAAGAGGATGGATTATGGCCCCAGATGGGAAAAATCCATTTCCAAGTTGGTGGAGGAGGTGTGTATGATCACAGGAGACAGCTTTTGCACAATCAGCTTTGGCAACATCCTTCTAGTTGCTGGATGCTGCCATGATGGAATTGGGGCCTTTTACACTATGGATCTTTTGGATTTTTGCAGAAAGAGAAGAGTCAAATTAGGGTCACTCTTCTTCATTTGGGTTAGGATCTGTTTATACAGTATATGAAATGTGGAAATTAATATTTTTTTCTTTTTTGTCTTATTTTTATGTTGACAGATTTTATTAGGTGATAAAGACACCTTATTGAGTCAAAAAAAGCATTTGACCAACTGGTACCACTTTCTGGTAACAAGGCTTTTGTACACCCACCCAGCTGTCAAGCCCCAGGATCTTCAATATTATGCTCAGGTAAAGTTGGCTGAAATATTAGGAACACATCCTTACTGATCTTCCTGGGTTTACTGTTGAAGTCATTATTAGGCTGAAAGTGTTATGTTTTATATGCTTTTTGAGTTGTATTTTTATACAACCATTTATTACAATATTTCTCACAGTATATGGATGAAGGTAGTTGTAGCAATGATCTACATAAAGCAGAATCAACACACATTTGACACATGCAGCAGCTGCCTTTCTGTTACCGGCACACAGTAAAATAGATTTCCATTGGTCATTTTTTTTCAGTTGTAATTTCTAGGGAAGGTTTATGACGTTTGATGTTCTTTATTTGCAAGTGTGTGGAGATTGCAATGGTAAGAAGCACATAATATATTATACCTGCTTACCTCGGCAAATCCATTTTTAATAAAACAGAAGTTTCTAGCATCTGTTACATTTCGAGATCACAATGTAAGTTTGAGCATTGAGAACTCAAAATGCTGCTCAAATGAGGAAACAACAGTAAATATTTGAATATGTTTTATTGTTTAAATAGAATATAGTGAACAGTTTTTATTAAAATAAATAAATATTTCAAAGTTTCATGTAAAGCTTAATTAATGTTTATTTTGTACAACTTTTATTTTTTGCTTAAAACAATGACACTATAAACATATAATTTATGGAGATCACGTTATGAACTGTACAGCAAGGCTGGATATATGCAGCAAGCTATGAGATGTTCTGTGGATACCCACAAAAAGTAGCAACACTAGAGGAGGCAACAGTGCTGCTATTTCCATATTAGTGTGTGGTTTTCTGAGAAAATAACAGGTCATTACATCTCAGAGATTTATGCTTGCAGGTGTGGATTTTTCTGTTTTTATGGAAAAGCACACCGTTCAATGTCTTGATGTTTCATTAAATCAAGGTATAAAACAAATAAACAATGGCAAAAAAATAATTCAAGCAGTCATTAAGTGTTTACAAACTTTTATTCAGATTTTTTTATTCATCAAAGTAGCCACCTTTTGCTGATATAACAGCCAAACTGTGTTAACCCTTTTGATTCAGAATGCTAGTCACTCTGTGCAAGAAACCAACTCTGCCTCCTACAAAAGAACCCCAGATCATCATACTTCCTCCTCCATGTTTGACAGTTGGTGTTACACACTAAGGAACTATCCTTTCATAAGCTCTAAGGTGTACAAACAGCCTGCGTGATGAGGCCTTGGATTTCAAATTTTGATTCATTGGTCCATAAGACTTTCTTCCAATTTGGGATGCTCCGATTGATTGGCTACCGATCGGAATTGGCAGATTTTCACTAAAAATAGACTTGATCTGTGATTGGTAAAAAGGGCGATCACCAAAACCAATATTTTAAGCTCCTGCTTTTCTAAGCTTTACAGTAATTTAGTTGCAGTGGTCCTTTACTGGAGGTAATGCGGTAGTTGAGCTTGTGCCTGTCCTCGTAAACAAAGGGCAGCCAGTGGAGGCTTATTTTATCAGTGGAGTAATAAACTGAAAAACGTAATCTGAGAAGTTGTCCTGTGCAAATAGTCTTTTAAATTAAAAAGGACACTGCTCGAGTTTGGACAGCAAGCTTGTTTAAAGTGCAGAAGCTTACGCTTTTAATTGGAAAAAGAAAAGATAAAGACAAATTTGAAATAGCTGCTTAGTAAACAATAGGCCTTTTTTGAAAGATTTGTGCTGTGTGTCATACGGCATATGTTTTAGTAAGAAACAAGGACTACATAATTAACATGGTAATCCATATTTTATAATTACACTTTAAGAATTACAAATGTCTAGCTGATACACTGATGGAAAAACACACCTGTATTAATATAGTAAATATATATTTTAACAGCAAAATCTGTAGTACAATTAATGACTTAAAATGAAGAGCATGTATATTTACATTTAAGCTGTGTTTAATTAGCAATTTCAATTGGTTGTGTGAGAAATATATATATATATATATATATATATATATATAATCATTTGTTTGTTAGAGAAATGGCAAATTTCTTTTTTAGCCTTGTTTCAGATAGGTACAAAAAAATCAAACAGTGTGATAGTTTGCAGTTATGAGAAGCATTTTATTTTCTTTTGTGCCATATGTATTATGTTTAAATATTTTTGCATATATTTTATTAAAGTAAGTATTTTAAGGAAATTTTATTTATCTTAGAATTTTATGGCCACTGAGCCTACATAATTTAATTTTGTTAATAAAAAATGAATAGTCAACACCTGTAGTCTATAGTTTAATTATAAAAATACACTTTAATGTAGGACATAAAGCTTCTGTGTATCTAGTTATGCGGGGGCTTAGTGTAAAAAAAACCAAAAAAAAACAAATCGGTTTCGGAATTGTCCAGTCAAGTAACCAAGTCAGTGATCGGTATCGGTCTTAAAAACCCTGATCAGAGTATCCCTACATCCAGTCTGCAGTAGTTCACAGCCGGTATTCCAAGGTCCTATTTTGTCCTTTAAGGAATTGCTTTCTTACCCTTTCAAACTTGCAGCACAAAGTCTCCTCTTCACAGTAGAAACTGAGATTTGCTTTTTTCCACCACTGTTAAGCTGTGCTTGAAGCTGTTAAGCTGTGAGGCGCCAGTGATCACACAAGCTGGTGGCACTCAGAACTTTGTCTTTTGATTGGCTTGTGACTTTGGATCTGCTAGATATCTTCCTATCAGAGTTTCTTCCAGTTTCTAATTGCCTTTGGATTGTGTAGGACATATTTAGGGATACAGATTATGCAAAAGTAGGACCTTGCAGCACACACAACAGGAATATGCTAGCAAATTTTACATCTTGATATTTGTTTGTCTGCTGTGCAATTATTCCCAAGATTTTGCTGATGTGCAATTTTGATTTTTTTTTTTTTTTTTTTTTTTAATCGTGTTTGCCACATATGCTGCACACATAATATTTGGATACATGTACATTATTTTGCTCTGCACATGATTACATTTTATACATTTGGTTTTAGGCTACTTGGCCATTAGCATAGGGACGTTATAGAATTGTAGTTTTATCATGAAATGACATATGTTTGTCAAGTATAGTATTGTAAATTAGATTTCTTCATATCCTTCTATGTTGTGAAGATAATTTAATGAATCTTTCCAAAATTTAGGAGTGCATGGTTATGTTCTTGAAAAACCGGATTGAACCAGAGCCACTGGACAGCATTCTGCTAGCTGCCTTTAAGTTTGACATTCTGCAGGTTATCAAAGACTGCAGGTAATCTTATAAAATTGGTTATCTGGATTATGTACTTTTATATTCCTTAGGTGATCATTTCCAGTTGGTTTGCAGATTTATTTTTTTGTATTGTTTTGTTGCCTTTACTTTATATTAGCACAGTTTCTTTTCCTCAGTACAATTACACTTGCAAAAGTATTCAGTCCCCTTTAAAATCATCACCGTTCTTTGGATTTCCTTCTTAAAAGTATTTTATACTGCGAACCTAAGTGTTCCAATAGTTATATTTTTAAAGTCTCGGTAAAAAAGAATATGTCAAAAGTATGTATCTAAAAGTTAAGAAGTTAAAGTCTGGCTTGCTTGTCTTATTCAAACCTTTAAAACTCCAAAAGCTCAAAATGGCAAAGTGTTTGCAAACAAGAGACGTAGGTCTCTCCTATGGACCCAACTAATTAAGTTTCAACTAGTGAGCAATTTGAGTAAAGGTCACATTTTCTGGATATAAAAATCACTCTTTGTAGGGATCATTAACCGGGCTATGCATAAACTGTGGAAATGAAGATTAAAGAGCAGACCTTAAAAGTGTGAGACAAGGGGAGATAAATGCACAAGTCAGGAAAAGGGTACAAAAATATCAAAGTGCTTAGATGGCACAGTGAGCACTACTAAATTTATCATCAGGATTCAATTGCAAAACCCAGTCACCATGTCAAGAAGGCGGTCCAGCAAAAGCAAGCAAGACACAGATTGGTAAGAGAAACAATAAAGAAATCAGACATTACTTTGAAGAAACTACAGAAGTCAGTTGCTGAAATTGGGGTACATGTACTTTAAGTCCACAATATCAAAGCTGTCAGAACAGTGGCGTGTTTGGGAGGGCAGCAAGATAAGAAGCCATTACTCAGGATTAGCCATAAAAAGGTACATGTAGATTGTGATGTAATGTCTGAGAGGGATCTAACCACAATGTGGGGAAAGGTTTTGTGGACAGATGAAAAATCAAAGTGCTATATAAGGTTCAGATGCAGACCCAACACTGCGCATGCCTCATAAAACATCAGTATTGGCAATATAATGCTGTGGGGATGATGTTCACCTGGAGGGGCTGGAAATCCCGTTAAGATTGATGGAACAATGGATACAGAGAAATACTGGAAGAGAACCTTTTCCAGTTGGCTGAGAAACAAAGTCTTGGGAGAAGGTTCACCTACCAGCAATACAATGAGAGATAGATAGCAGATAAAAATCTTTGACTGTGAAAAATTTAAGAAATGTAATATAAATGGCTTATCAAAATTTAACGGCCCAGTCAAAATCTTGATCTCGACTTCATTGAAAATTTGTGGCACTTTCTGAAAGTTGTGGTCCAGAGGTGATGTCGACACAAAATGAATGATCTACAGAACATCTTCCATGAAGAATGAGACCAAATCACTTCTGAACAGTGGGCAAAGCTGGCTCTGACTTATGCAAAAGACTTGAGGTTATTATAGCTGCAAAATGAGACATTCCTGATTTGTCGGGTTTGAATACTTAATTGTATAGAACAAAGTGGGCATTGCCGATTCTGCTAGACTTTAATGGCACACCAGACCTGTAAGGCAGCAGATTTAGCAGACACCCAGCTGCACAAAAACCCTCCTTGCATTCGAAACTATGTGACAAAACTCCAGCTTGTACCAGGATCTAATTGTACTTCATGTGATAACAAAGGTGTAAATCAGAACTGAACTGACATCTGAAGAGTCCTTTAACCACAAGGTGCAAAATGGACTCAAGCCAGAACAAAGAGCTGTAAATTAATGAATGTCGACTCTGATGGACAGAAGAACTCGCCTGTAAGAAGACAATGATCTTATAACTGGAAGTGATTTTAATCCAATCAGGAGAAGTTACACATTCCTTAAAACCTTCTGCAACATCTTGGCTCTCTCTCGAGAAATCTGAGAAAAACTCTCGGGGGGATTCCCTAGGGCACCTGGTCCATGTTCACTCCTAAGCACACTCTCCAAAAATCACTGAAAACATCTGAAACTAAAAGCTGATGAGCTGTTCATTCGCATTTTATGTGGAGCTGATAACGATAATCTTTGTGGACCAGAAAGCTGAGATCCAGTGAGCCAGTCTAAAGACTGAATAGCAGTCATCAATTCAAGAAGGAAACTTCAGCATCTAAACTCTTGTGCCAGACAGAGTAAATGTTTTTTCCTATGAAAATGCAGTAGCCACAGCAAAGATCACAACAGCAGAAAGCACGCTGAGAGAGCAGCATCACAGAATAATACAAACAAAGAATCACATAACAAAGAGTGCATTTCAACCCAAGAAGAATTCTCCACTTGAACCTCAAACAACAACAGAGCAGCAACTCTACATGGCATTGAACATCACCTTTAAAGACTTGCTATCATTAAACTATCTGGGCCAAAATGTGTGGAAGACCAGCCCTGGCACAGACAGGCAGACACCGATGGTTCAAACGCCACACATTTTATTTACAATTATTTACAAGTTTCCAGTCCCCGCACACAACCCAGTGCCCCTGCACCAATCGCCCTCAGATCCAGGCCTCTCAATATTCCTGTCTTCACCGCCTCCATTCCTCTCCTGTCTTGTCCTCTGAGCTTCGTCCTCTTCCACCTGACTCCGGAGGGGAAGGCGGCCTCTTTTATGTCCACCCGGATGTGCTCCAGGTGCCTCCTGATGAGCTTCCTGCGGCACTTCCTGGTGTGGCGTAAGTTCCGCATAAGCACCCGGAAGCACTCCGAATATCCCTGGTAATACTTCCGCCAGCACTTCTGGGTGTGGCGGAAGTGCTGACGTCCAGGGCTCCTTAGTTGTCTGGGCACCCCCTGGCAGTAGCCACGGGCCCCTATAGGGTTGAGCTTCCATGCTCAATTCCCGTGCCCCCCACACAAACCAGGGTGGGTGCCCTCTCATTGTCTGAGGGAGGCACAGTACCTCACTCGGTCCTTCTTGACATCCCAGCTGGGCACAGCCGCCCGCCACACAAGTTAAATCTCTCCTCCTTCCCATCTTATGTCTGTCCCTGGGTGGGCAAGTAAAAATGAATCTTTACAGGTCCCAAATTTTATTAGCATTCCTCTGAGTAGGCATCATAAATCGCAACCTTTCCAACAATGCAGACAGCTGTTTTTAAAGTTTTTATTTTTTAGAAATGTGCTTTTCACAAATTTACTTTTGACTTTTTAACTGTTAGAACACTTAAGTTGTCAATAGACGTGCGTATTGGAGGCATATATGCACAGGATGTATTTTTTTGAAATCTAGAGAATGCTGATCACTTTCAAATGGATTGATTACTTTTCCAAGGCATTGTATGTAGCTGGTTAATTATATTTCCAAATGACCACTATGTGTCTAAACCAGGGACAATCTTTTAATTGGTAATACCAAATGTTTGTAATCTGCTCTGTTGAAAAATGAATTAATTTCAGCTTTTATTGCCAGTGAATTTAAAACAATAATTCTTTGTTCTCCTTCATCATTTTCTCCCCCTGATTACTCTTGAGTCTCTGCACTGCAATGTTTTTATTGTTTAAACTTTATATTAAGTAAGATGAGATTTTCTTTAAGTGCTAAATATAATTAAGTTTTATAAACAGTTTGTTATATGATAAGAATGTTAAGATTTTACCCAGAGTGTTACTTGCTATTTTAAATTGCTTTTGGGCATTTATTATTGTAGGCCGAAAGACATGGTGGCATCAGGGTTCATTACCATCTGTGACCCTCAAACTCAGTGTTTGTCCTTTTTGCTTTGCACCTTCTCCCACCATAACCTGTTGTCCACGGGGGAGGTTTAGATTTGATTAGTCAAATTTTGATCTTGTGTTTTCGATGGATCTTGATAATTTAGAGTCCCCTGATACTGAAAACATTGATATCTCGATGATGGGTGTGTGTCTGTGTGCCAGTTTCTTGAGGACGGTCTTGAGCTAAAACCGCTGAACAGAAAAATACCGAACTTGAAACCTAAGCCTGTTGTGAGATGATGAAGTGCTGATTAGTTTTTGAGCCAAATTGTGCAAGAGAAAGAGGCACTCTAGAGGAACCCTCAAATACTGTAATTCTTCAATTAATTATGAATTCATCTCATCAGTTGCTATCGTAATAACATTTTGTAATTGGAAAGATCAGCATCAGAGTGGTAAGTTACTGAAATGTTACAGAATAGTTCAGGTAACTTGACTTGAATATTTAGGTTGGATAACGTGAAACAGGATCTGAAGTGTCATTTCCCCTCACCTCATTTTTCACAATTTTTTTTTGGACAGCATTGCTCTAAATAACTGGTGGTTTGTTGCTCACCTGACAGACCTTCTGGATCACTGCAAATTGTTACAGTCTCACAACCTCCAGTAAGTGACAATTTTTGTAAGACATGCTTCCTTTATTGGTACTTTTGTTTCCCTTTGATTGGTAATGTGGAGAATTCTGTTTGGGTAGTATGAACACATCGTGGATGCCGTATGCATTATTTCCCGACAGTGCAGCTTTTAGTTTGCTTTGTGAACTCTTTCTGGAACAGTGTGAGGGATTTTCTGTCACTGACAGAGTCTTTCATTTTCTCCAGTTTCATTTCAGTACCTCACTGTTCCCAAACGTTGTTTGTTTACTTCCACATTTAAAGCACCTTAAACTTTAAACTTTAATTAAAAAAAGTCTTCTCTAGAGAGTTAGCATTTTATGCAACTGAAATATATTAACCAGCAGTTCCTAATGCAGAAGGAGACATGAAGAACAGCATTGTGGTTTATGTCACAAAACTGTTGACAACTTCACATTGCTATGTGCTTATTTCCCTTGGGTTGACAACACTAAAGGCTAACTGAAGAAAGCACAAAAGCACATTTGGTTCCTTAGGAGACTGCAGGAATAAATGAATGAATGTATGAATAAATGAATTAATTTGTATTGTTTCTCCAAAGTGTCCAAAGTAGGGGCGGAGTGGTGGCTCTGAGGCTAAGGATCTGCGCTGGTATCCCGAAGGTTGCCAGTTCGAATCCCCGTCACTGCCAAAAGAGATCCTACTCTGCTGGGCCCTTGAGCAAGGCCCTTAACCTGGGCGCTGTACAATGGCTGACCCTGCGTTCTGACCCCAAGGGGTATGAACAAATTCCTAATACAAGAAATTGTATAAGGCGAAATAAAGAACAAAATAAAAAAGTTGTGGCATCACTATGTAATATGGTAACAAACTCGCATAAAACAGAATGGCTGACCAAATAGTTGTGATATCAGCTCAAAACAAAACTAACAGGATCTCAATTACCATCTGTTGTAAGGATTTATACCAAATGCTGCTGCAGTAAAGCTCATACCATAACATCTTCAATGCTGGAAAGACAGAACTGCGGCACTGAAGCCAAGAGACGTTTTAAAAACAATATTACCCCCAAGACATCCCATTAATTCAGAAAGTATTTAGACCCCTTCATTTTCTGCACACTTTACTACATTGTTAATTTCATTTTAATTGGATACATTGAGATTTTTTTTCCCACCAATCTACACTCAATAACTTATAATAATAAAGTGAAAAAACACGTTTTCAGAAAGGTTTGCAAATTTAAAATCAAAAACTGAAATCTCTCATTCGTACTATTATTCAGAGACTTCGCTGTGACACAAGCAAATCGGGTGCATCCTGTTAGCTTTAATTCTCCTTGAGATGTGTCCAGGACTTGATTGGAGCCCACCTGTGGCAAACTGACATCATTTAGAAAGGCACACATGTACCTCTTGTAACAGAAGGCGCTATATAAGCGCCCGACCCGGCACAGACTGACGCAGAGGAACGTACAAAGCGATAACAAAGTTTATTCATTTTCTTCAGCTTTGGGACACGTCTTCCCCGTGCCACACAGCCCAACACAGTCCCAAAGCACAAAATACCACCAAAACACACTCTTTCTCTTATCCCTCCACTCCTCCTCAAGCTTAGTCCTCCTCCTCCTCTCGACTCTGGCTCCTTGAGTGGTGGTGGCTGGCCATTTTTATAACCCACCCGGAAGTGTTCCCGGTGCTTGACCACCTAGTCCTGATTGCGCCTCCAGGTGGGGCTGAAGAATCGTCCAGCCAGGCTGCTGAGTCCATGCAGCTCCCCCTAGCAGCCATCCGAGCCCCCATCCAGGCTGTGGAGGACTCCATCTCCCATGGAGCCCTGTGGGTGGTTGGGGAATCACTGTCAGACAGGGAGGCTGCCACAAAGCATCCCAGGGGAGGTACTGGAATGCCTATGGTGGCTCCCCTGGAACATAAGCAGCAGGGGCGTCCCTGCCGGACATGGGACCCGGCTGTCCTTCACACTCTATAAGTAATATAAAATAATATAAAGCCCCATAATTCACACTGTGTGTCAGGCCAAAAAAACAAGTCATGAAGGCCAGGGAACTCTCTATAGACCTCTGCAGTTAAATTGTGGCCACAATAATTATGAAATGGAATAAAGTTTGGAGCCACCAGTATTCTTCCTAAAGTTTTCTGTGCAGCCAAATTGAGTAACAGGGAGGTGACTGAGAACCCATGAGCTTCCGAAGTCCTATGCTGAGATGGGAGAACTTGTTTGGAGGATGATCATCTCAACAGCACTCAAATATTCAAAAGGAAGCCACCTTTGACTATAAGGCATATGGCAGCCCGTCTACAGTTTGCCAATCTCCATTCAAAGGGCTCTCTGAGAACATGAGGAAAAAGATTCTCTGGTCTGATGAAACAAAACTTCAACTGTTTGGGCAGAACTCCAAGTGCTGTACTATGTTTGTTGAAAACCAAGCACTGCTTATCAGCTGTCTAATACCATCCCCTACAATGAGGCATAGGGGCATGCCATCATGCAGGGAGTTTGGTCAGAATTGAGGGAGGTATGAATGCAGTGAAATTACAGAGTCCTTGAAGAAAACCTGCCAGAGTGCATGTGACCTCCAAATTGGGCGATGGTTCACCTTACACCATGACAAGTACCTCTTAAGCAGGTGTGGCAGGGTGTCCAGCACATCACCGGCTACAAATCCAGCAACTCCTCGGCCGCTGAGGGAGACGCTTCTCTGGCAGAGGAGCTGAACATCTTCTTTGCCCGCTTTGAGGAGACACCAACAGCAGCTCCATCACAGCCGCCTGTTCACAACAGCAACATACTCATGGTGGTAGAGTGTGAGGTGAGGAAGGTGAACCAGAGGAAGGCTGCAGGACCCGACGGTGTGGCTGGACGGGTGCTGGAAGACTGTGTGGATCAACTGGACGGAATCTTCACTAGGATTTTCAACCAGTCCCTGTCCCAGGCCACTGTCCCATCCTGCCTCAAGTCCTTAATCATTGTTCCGCTGCCAAAAGAAGCCAGCACAAACAGTCTAAATGATTTCCGTCCAGTGGCACTCGCATCTGTCATCATGAAGTGCTTTGAGAAACTGGTGTGGAGTCATATCATCGCCTGCCTGCCAACAGACCTGGACCCATTTCAATTTGCTTACAAAGCAAAGAGATACACGGAGGACGCTGTGGCCACAGCCCTTCATGCTGCCCTGACCCACCTGGAGCAGCAGGGGAGTTACGCCAGACTGCTCTTTGTAGACTTGAGCTTGGCGTTTAACGCCATCCTCCCACAATGACTGGTGTCCAAACTGGCAGATCTGGGACTTCCATCACTCACCTGCAGTTGGATGCTGGACTTTTTGTCTGGTTGCTCCCAGAGGGTCAGGCTGGGTCTCCACACATCCACTGCTCTCGGCCTCAACACCAGGACACCGCAGGGTTGTGTGCTCAGCCCAATCCTCTACACATATGACTGTGTCCCCACTCGCCATAGCAACAAGATCATAAAGTTTGCGGATGACATAACGGTGGTCAGACTCTTCTCGGGCAAGGAAGGTGAGCTGGCATACAGGGACGAGATGGAGCGGTTGTCAGAGTGGTGCACAGTCAATAACCTGCTCCTTAACACCACAAAAACGGAGCTTGTTATTGACTTTAGAAAAAACAAAACTGACATCCAGCCACTGACCATTGCTGGGGTCTGTGTGGAGAAGGTCCCGGTGTTCAGGTTTCTGGGCATTGAGCTGGAGGATGACCTGACATGGAGCGCCAACACCAAGGAGCTGCTGAAGAAGGTGCAGCAGAGACTGTATTTTCTAAGAATCCTCAGAAAGAACCATCTCCCCAAAAATCTGCTCCTTGCCTTTTATCACTGTTCCATCGAGAGTGTGCTCACGTACAGACTGTGTGTGGTACGGCAGCTGCACTTCCTCAGAAAGGAAAACGATCCACAGGGTCGTCAGGACAGCGGAGAGAACAATTGGTTGTACCCTCCCCACTCTGGAACAAATCTACACCTCCTGATGCCGCAAAAAAGCAATAGACATTCCCCAGGATTCATCACATCCCGGTCGTTGCCTCTTCCAGCTTTTGCCATCGGGCAAGAGATACAGTGCAGTGAAAACCAGGACAGACCGCCTTAAAAACAGCTTGTATCCAAAAGCAATTATGGCCCTGAACTCGGAATAAAACTGCTCCATATCATCCTCCCAATGTGCAACATAGACTTTAAGTCAACAAGTGCAATTTGTATATTTTGTAAAGTACTTTTATTACTATGCGGTCTGTTATTATTTTCTCTCTTCTTGTCTTTTTAACTCTTATGCCTCACACTGAGTCGACTGCACCTTCAATTTCGTTGTTCCTTTGTAAAAGTGACAATGACAATAAAGATCTATCATATATAGTGCCTTTCATATTTTTTTCTTTCTCATTCACTAAAGACAACACTGGAGTGGCTCCAGGACAAGTCTGACTGTCCTTCAGTGGCCCAGACTTAACCCCACAGACAATGCCAGTCTTATTTTATGTATTTTATAACTAATTAATTATTGTGAATCTTTGATACTTGGAAGATGAAATATGTAAGAAAAGAACTTTGTTTATTGTCTGTCCTGATTTGGTCAGTGAAGTCAGTTGATACAATCTTCATTATATTGAAGTTAGCTTTAGTTACTTGTCACAAAATACAATAATAATAGAGAAAATCTTAAATTAAATTTTTTTGTTTCAGTTTTGGGTCTAATCTCAGAGAATTTCTGCTTCTAGAATATGCTTCTGGACTTTTCACACATCACAGGTGAGTTGATAAATTTAATCCTGCTGTTTCTAAAATGTGGCTTATTACAAGCTACTGTAACTAGTCATTGCTTTTCATTATATCAGACACATTCATCTGACAATCTAGGATAATTTAAATCATTATGCGGAAATGAATGCAAGTTTTAGAGATTATTTTTCAAGTTCTCCTTCATTCCAGCGATGGTATGCCCAAATTGGCGTGATGTGACTTAGGTTGTGTGTGTAAGTTCATTGTTGTGGATTTCTTTAAAATAAATGTTCCCACGTCACTCTGCAAAAGGATCTGTGTATATATAAAGTCAGACACTGGCTATTAAACTAGAATTTGTCTGTATTTCTTTTATAGATAAGTAACGTTTCATGATTCTTAATGAGCAATTTACTCAATTTTGTGTAAACTGAATTCACTTGTCCTGATGCTTCTTTTTATGTCACCATCTTCACTTTGCAGCTTGTGGCAATTGGCAGTTGACTACTTTGATTACTGCCCAGAGTTTGGAAAGGCATACCTGGAACTGCATATCGAGAGAGTTTCTCTGGACACCGAGAGAAAGGCGCTAAAGGTGCTGCGCATTTGTGAGCAGAGACAGATGACTGAGCAAGGTAAGCTGACGTGCCTGAGCAACCATCTCTAAAGCTCTGGCTTGACTGCAGGGGAGCAGTCTTCACAGTACAAATGATGAAATCGGAGGACTCGTTTTAAATTATAGAAATGCTTGTAAATCTGTTCTTTACCCTCTTATGATAATATGTCATACTTTAAAGGAATACCCAACCCAATGTGTTTTTTGTTACTTACCCCAAGTAGTTTGTACTGATGGCAGATCAGAGATAAAAAGTTTCTGGACAGCAGAAAATGATATCAAAAATGTCCATAAAAAACCTTGTGTTACTTTTGTCACATGATCCACATGTCAAGACATCCAGTCATATGCTCACATTGTCCCTAACACATGTATTTTTAATAATGTTCTTTACAAATACACTTCTGGAAAACATTGCAGACCCACCACCCTCTGCCCCCCATGGATCATTCACTGGTCAGAAGTCCAGCTGGTAGCAGCTTGCTGAATGGCTAACACTGTGCTTTGCATGATAAAGGCCTGCACTGTGAGACGAAAAAAACTAAAGATTAAAAGTTAAAAAACAGCAAATGAAAACGTCATCAGGAAGAGAATATGCCTCATTCTTCTGCATATCCCAGATGTCTCAACAATCAGGTCGATTTGCCCACGCAGTCTCAATAGTGCTGCTAAATAATCCTGAGGCACTTGAGTTGTGGACTTGAATATAAAGATAACTGTGGGAGGCAGGTCTTCAAATGAAATGTTTGTTCACTTTTGAAGCATTCCATTTTCATACACAAGCGTTTTCCATGGGTGGTTTATTTCAACAGTACAGTATTTTTGTAAAAATACACGTGTTTGGGATGTTGTGAGCATAGGAATGGACAACTTGACAGGTTGATTATGTGACATTATTAACTAAGTTGTTTTCCATAAACATTTTTAAGATCATTTGTTGATGTCCAGGATTGGACCCCAAGGTGTTGTATTACATTAAAACCTTATATATATATATATATATATATATATATATATATATATACATACAGTGGTGTGAAAAAATATTTACCCCCTTCCTGATTTCTTATTCTTTTGCATGTTTGTCACACAAAATGTTTCTGATCATCAAACACATGTAACCATTAGTCAAATATAACACAAGTAAACACAAAATGCAGTTTTTAAATGATGGTTTTTATTATTTAGGGAGAAAAAAAAAATCCAAACCTGTGTGAAAAAGTAATTGCCCCCTGAACCTAATAACTGGTTGGGCCACCCTTAGCAGCAATAACTGCAATCAAGCGTTTGCGATAACTTGCAATGAGTCTTTTACAGCGCTCTGGAGGAATTTTGGCCCACTCATCTTTGCAGAATTGTTGTAATTCAGCTTTATTTGAGGGTTTTCTAGCATGAACCGCCTTTTTAAGGTCATGCCATAGCATCTCAATTGGATTCAGGTCAGGACTTTGACTAGGCCACTCCAAAGTCTTCATTTTGTTTTTCTTCAGCCATTCAGAGGTGGATTTGCTGGTGTGTTTTGGGTCATTGCCCTGTTGCAGCACCCAAGATCGCTTCAGCTTGAGTTGACGAACAGATGGCCGGACATTCTCCTTCAGGATTTTTTGGTAGACAGTAGAATTCATGGTTCAATCTATCACAGCAAGCCTTCCAGGTCCTGAAGCAGCAAAACAACCCCAGACCATCACACTACCACCACCATATTTTACTGTTGGTATGATGTTCTTTTTCTGAAATGCTGTGTTCCTTTTACGTCAGATATAACGGGACATTTGCCTTCCAAAAAGTTCAACTTTTGTCTCATCAGTCCACAAGGTATTTTCCCAAAAGTCTTGGCAATCATTGAGATGTTTCTTAGCAAAATTGAGACGAGCCCTAATGTTCTTTTTGCTTAACAGTGGTTTGCGTCTTGGAAATCTGCCATGCAGGCCGTTTTTGCCCAGTCTCTTTCTTATGGTGGAGTCGTGAACACTGACCTTAATTGAGGCAAGTGAGGCCTGCAGTTCTTTAGACATTGTCCTGGGGTCTTTTGTGACCTCTCGGATGAGTCGTCTCTGCGCTCTTGGGGTAATTTTGGTCGGCCGGCCACTCCTGGGAAGGTTCACCACTGTTCCATGTTTTTGCCATTTGTGGATAATGGCTCTCACTGTGGTTCGCTGGAGTCCCAAAGCTTTAGAAATGGCTTTATAACCTTTACCAGACTGATAGATCTCAATTACTTCTGTTCTCATTTGTTCCTGAATTTCTTTGGATCTTGGCATGATGTCTAGCTTTTGAGGTGCTTTTGGTCTACTTCTCTGTGTCAGGCAGCTCCTATTTAAGTGAATTCTTGATTGAAACAGGTGTGGCAGTAATCAGGCCTGGGGGTTGCTACGGAAATTGAACTCAGGTGTGATACACCACAGTTAGGTTATTTTTTCACAAGGGGGCAATTACTTTTTCACACAGGGCCATGTAGGTTTGGATTTTTTTCTCCCTAAATAATAAAAACCATCATTTAAAAACTGCATTTTGTGTTTACTTGTGTTATATTTGACTAATGGTTACATGTGTTTGATGATCAGAAACATTTTGTGTGACAAACATGCAAAAGAATAAGAAATCAGGAAGGGGGCAAATAGTTTTTCACACCTATGTGTATGTGTGTGTAATATATATATATATATATATATAAAAATAAAAAAAAAAAGAGAACATGAGATTCAAATTGTTTCTTGACCTTCATTACAAACTACAGGGGGTAAATGTAATCAAAGAATATGTTTGGGTGGAGTATTCGTTTAACATCTCAGTGGCATTTGTAGTTTGTAACCTAAATTAGGGATTAACACTTGTGAATGCTCCGCTTGATGAGTTTGTTTTATCTGCAGAGACTCCACTAACTTTGCATCTTAGGAAGGTGCTTTGGTTTTCAGAAAGGTACTTCCTTAAAATGGCTTGTTACACAGAGGAATAACACTGTGCAGAGTATTGAGATATGGGATAGTTCTCTGGTCAAAAGCACTAAGCATACATTCCACCTGGAGGGGTAAACGTTAATATTATACAAAATTATTGTCTGTCTGTTATACTTTCATTTTTATCACTCTTTAATATTGTTTTTATCACTATGCTGCTGCTGGAGTATGTAAATTTCCCCTTGGGGTTAATAAAGTATCTATCTATCTATCTTTGACTTTGGTATTCATTACACATACAGTACTGTGGTATCTTCTAAATATAAATTAGTGCGCATTAAAGAGCTAAGAATCGAACATTCATAGGCCTTTGGGTTTACTGGAGGTGCTTTCGTAAAGGTAGCTTGTTTTTGCTTGTATAGCCACATCCATGTATATGCACGCCACTTACACTTTTCCAGAGTTTTTTTTTTTTTTTTTCTTGACGCTTTGAGTACAGGAGTCAGGTTTTTTTTTTTTTTTTTTTTAATTTTTATTTTACTTCGCTTCTCCATCCTTGCAGAATCAGATGCAAAAAGCAAAGTTATATGCAGGGGAGCAGCTCATTTATTTTAGTTTGCATTTGTGTGTGTTCATTAGATAGAACAGAGGTTAAAAGTAGACTAAAACAGAAAAATAGTGTAATAAAATTTGAAAATATAATAAATACACATTTATTAAACTTTTTTTTTTTTTTTAAAAGTTATTGGGGGCTCCGCCCCCTGCTTGCTTCGTTCGCCCACCCCCATGTTTGGTTTACCGGATATACAATTTAAAGAGATTGTTATTTTCATCGGAATGGTAACATACGCATTATTTTCACTTTTACTTTAAAATCTTTTGTATAAACAATACTTGTGCTTTATTTCCGGACCTGGGCGTGGTCACATCTCTTTCATGCAGGACGTATAACGCTGCTCGCGTTGGGGGGGGGGGGCGGCGGCGGCTAGCTGAACGCACGCTAAGGAGATGCCGTTGGATCATCTGCTGTCTTTCTGCTGCTGGCGAGCTGCCTGTTCTGCTTGTCACATATCATTGTTTTAAGAGCTGGGAGCACATGATGCGTGTCTGCCAAAAGCAATCCAACAACTGCTACGTTCGATGTCTGTGGACTTGTTGTAAATGATGGCTCACTGCCTTGTCTCGCATGACGTTGTAAAAACAACACTTGTCCTTTATTTCCGGCCCCGGGCGTGGTTAAATCTCTTTCTCGCAGGAAGTATAACGCTGCTCGCGTTGTGAAGGGGGGGTCGATCATTTTAAAGCCTGTACAGCCACTGACCTTTTTGCCACTTTGTGTCTCTGTTGCTCGTGCTGTGAAGAGGTGGGGTTAGGGTGGCTGAATGCACGCAAGTAGAAGTGGTTGGATCATCTGCTGCGAGCTGCATGTTTTGCTTGTCGCTTGTCATTGTTTTAGGAGCTGGGAGCAAGTTAAAGTGTCTATCGCGGGACTTCAAAATGTCTTCTGAGAAGATCACGTCTCGTCTCCCTAGTCTGCCTCCCCAAGATTTTTTTTTTTTTATAATAGCGAGATATGACAGGACAGACAGAGCTGAAATCAGAGGCCTAATTAAACCAATCAAAAGTTGACCATTGGCTGTAATTGCCATAAAAACAAAAAGTCAGCAGTGTTTGATTGTAACTGAGTTGGAGGAAAATATTCCATATAGCATTTTACAAATCTGTTAAAGTATGATAGTATAATGTTTTATTCCATATTATTAGTTTTTTTTAATCTAAAATATATATATATTTTTTTTTTATTTAGTACGCAGCATTTGCAAGATCATGGCTAAGAAGTCACTCCACAACAACCGCCTGGGCTCAGCCTTGTCTTGGAGCATTCGAGCGAAAGACGCTGGCTTTGCCACTCTCATCTCTGACAGGTTAGTGGACCTCCAAAAGATGTGCCAGACGTAAGCACAGACTTCCTTAGAAGAGTCTGCTTAATACAATAATGACACAGCGGGCTGTTTTAATGTTGATGCACATGCCTGATGTTCTCCCAGATTCTTGGAGGATTACTGTTCTCGAGGCTCCTTCTCTGATCTTGAGCTCATTGACAACTTGGGAACGTCAATGCTACTGAGTGACAGACTCACATTTCTGGGTATGTACTCTAATTTGGTGCCAGTCAAATTCACAGTCACATCCCAATATAAGATTGTTTTTAGTTTTTTTTTTTTTTTTTTTTTTTTTTTTTTCAGTTGCTAACTCTTTGAATTTTCTGTTAAGGAAAGTACTGCGAGTTTCACAGACTGTATGGTGAAAAGCGGTTCACAGAGGCTGCAAAACTGCTGCTGTCTCTCATGACAGCCAGACTGGCCCCTCGCAGCTTCTGGATGACTCTCCTAACTGATGCACTTCCTCTGTTGGAGCAAAAAAAGGTCATTATGAGGAGTATTACTTGCAGTATTAGCTTTGCAATGGGTCTAAAAGTTTTGCTTTAAAATTCAGTTTTCTGCTGTAATGGAGATTTTATTTTTATATCACTTTAGCCCGTTGGACTGTTAGGCTCACAAAGTCTTAACAATCTTAAATATGCCGTTGTTGTTCTACGGGTGTGCTGAACATGTGCTTGAAAGTTGAAGATTGTCAACTGGGCTTCTCTGCAATACAACCTCTGAGCTGGAGTCTCCGCACCATGAACATATCAGATATCTAAGCTTTAGAACAACTACAGTCCTGCAGGTCCGCAGTGGCAATTCAAAGTCGGGCCTAGCAGATAATGAAGCTCCCTGTTTAATTATAGGGCTCTTTAGTGCTTTCATTCTTCCAAGGAGAACTTTTATCCATATGCTTTGTTATCCTGCCCCTTCTCTCTCATTTATCCATCCATCCATTTTCCAACCTGCTGAATCCGAACACAGGGTCACGGGGGTCTGCTGGAACCAATCCCAGCCAACACAGGGCACAAGGCAGGAACCAATCCCGGGCAGGGTGCCAACCCACCGCATCTCTCATTTATTTCAAAACATTTTATTAACACAGACACTCCATGATGCAGGTGAGCAGGTTTAAGTGGAAACATGTTAGTTGGAGAGCTGGTTGTTCCTTTGCCATGTGCATCTCATTATTAACTTATGGCTGGCTAAGAAAACTGGCAACAATTACAGTAAAATGCAGCAGGCAATTGAGGGTTCTGAATTGTAACAAGCAGTATAAATAAAGCCTGCTTTATTAGTAAATACAGTAAAGAGGATAGTTCTGCGCTGTGGGACTATGTGTATTAATATAAATATGTACAGTAATTGCTTTGAAAAATGTCTCTTTTTTTATTTCCACTTAGGGGGGTGGAAGGCAATATTAAAATTGTTTCCTTCAGTATGCAGTTTCCTTGCAAAGATTTTACTGTTTAATGTTGTTTGCAGGTGATATTTTCAGCTGAACAAACATACGAGTTAATGCAGTGTCTGGAGGAACTGACATCTGAACAAAATGAACATCCATCTGAGCAGGTAGGCCTGGGAACCTTAGCAATACAGAGACTGCGTGCTTTAATCTCTCGAGATAGATACAGTGGACCCTTACGAACTCAATTTGTTCGCGAGGGCTGGTTGTAACTCAAGTTGGTTGTAAGTCAAGACTATTTTTCCCATAAGAAATAATGGAAATACCCATAATGCATTCCGAACCTCCCACGGCAACACTTGCTTAACCTTTTCATAATAAAAAAGGGTTGTATAATGTGCATAATTTACCAAAAACACCAATAATTTTTCAAATGTACTAACCAAAAAGTTATAAAAAGTGCGTAGCCAACCAGAAACAACAATTTCATACTGTACTCACCATTTAAGTTGACATCTTTGGGCTGCAGGAAGGGAGGAAGAGGAGAATGAAACGGAAGGTGGTTATTGTTTAGAAGGAGCCTCCTTATGCAAATCTTTTCTTTGTAAAATTATCGAGATGGTGGATTTCGACATGCTGTACATATTAGCGAGATCGGTCACATGAAAACCACTCTCATATTTCCGCACAATTTCCTTCTTCGTTTCGATTGTGATCGCTGCTTCTCAAGTTAATAATGACAGTAGTCGAGCACTCAGTTCAAAGCTGGTTGTGTTGTGAACTGCTGTAATAATACACTCCAAAGCAAGCCGGTGCTGACTCAGCCTGATGACATTATCATGTGCCGCGCCAGCCCGCTAGCTAACATCCCTTAACAATCGCTTTCTTTACCTTCGTTACCTTCTCTTCCTTCCTTAGCAATTATGCGTCTTGTTTGCCATGGTCTTAGTGAATTATATATATAGATAAATCACTGCACTGACCGAAATTACGTCCACAAACACATGTATCTGGGCTCCGACTGACGCTTACGAACGCTTTCGGCTGTTTGTTTACAATCGCACAAGCGGATACACGTGACCGCATTCGGGTCGTAACGCAAGATGTTGGTCGTAAATCAAGTTGTTCGCATGTCAGGCCGGTCGTATATCAAGGGTCGATTGTTGATAGATTTTAATTTTAGCATAGTAGGCAGGATTAGATAGATAATGTAAGTCACTATAAAATTTAGATAAATATGTCGTCTACCCATATATATGTATTAGATACTGTAGATAGAAAGACAAATTTACTTTGTCCCCAGGGGAAAATTTAGGTTGTTGCAGAAGGTCTTTAAATAAATTAATGCATAGATACAAAAGTAAGTAAGTAAAAAAATAAATATACATGACTATAAAAAAATTCTTAAAGTTCTGGCTTGGCAGTCAGAGTCCCCGTACAGCATTATTCAGACATATTGCGACACCCCAGTCGCGTTTTTTGTCACACTTTTGCTGAATAATTCGTTGGTTGAAAGGTCTCAGTGTTTGTGTGTCCGAGAGAGGCAGTGTAGCTTTGTTCATAATGACACCCAGTTTTGTTTTAACTTCCTTAGTATTGCATTTTTTTGGCTTGAAAAATGACATTTTTATTAAATCTTGTGTTTCTACTGTAAAACATGCAAAACAAAAGTACAAAGTCGGAGGTGTACAAATTATAATAATAATAATATGAACAGCACACTACACATATGCGAGTGTCACTTTTGGTTTCATGGACCGTTTTCATTTTCACTTCCTGAAGACAAATTCACTTCGTCATCACTGCTGACGAGAGGCGTTTCTTATGAGAGGCTAAGGGAAGATGCATCTACACCATTGTCCAGGTAACGTTCGGGCAAGACATGGCTATACCATTGGCACTAACGCTCGTAGCACTTTCACAGCTCGAGTAATCCTCGGGTCTTGCATGAGATGCGTCTATACTGTTTCGCTCGGCACGAATGCTTTTAGAACTCATTTTACAGCTAACGCTGAGGAGGTTAATCTTCTCCTTTGCTACTACCTCCAGGGGTCCAGAGTGCCGTCCCTTTTAATTACCTTGTTGATTCAGTGGGACTCTCTCTTAAAGTGATGTTACCAGCCCAGAACACCACACTGGCCATCACAGAGTTGTAGAAGAGGTGGAGGATGTCACTTACCTCATTAAAGGGACACAACCTCCTAATGAAGAAGAACCTGCTCTGCTCTTTCTGACGCAGTTCTTCTGTGCTCTGAGACCAGCCCAGCCTGTCATTAATGTGTAGCCCCCCACAAGTACTTGTAGGGGTACTTGTCCTTGCAGTATCTGTGTAAACTTGAAAAATGGCTTCAAAAGCAACTGAAAAAGGTACTTTTTAACATAAATTTCATAACTACATTTTGCTGTGAGTCAAGTTCACTGTGATGATCTGCCGCCTGACCTCCCCAAGAACGGCATTGAAGATCCAGTTTCTCTCTAATGCAGGCTGAACTGCAGAAACATTCCTATTCATGACCTCTTTACAGTTTCTTAGTGAGGTGATTATTAACTGTTTTGTATTACAAAGAATTCAAGAGTTGATGAATATATAGGCGTTTACAAGGGCTTCAATGATATTTTGGGAAATTTGTTGGGTTTTCTGAAAGGCTTGGAAAGTGTTGTTATTTTTTCACATTTAAAATAATGGGAAATTGATTTCTGATTTGTTGTTTTCCAACCCCGTATTTCAGTTAAAGATTGAAATTGGATCAGAGATGACTGTACATCCGTCATAATTTTTGTGTTCATTTATTCATGTTGTATATAGACAAACAATATAGGGCGGTCCAGATCTAATTATGCAATTTTCATTACGCTATAACTTAAGTTTATTACATAGAAAAATCCCGGACCATCTAAGTTTGCAAACTGACGACATGAAGAATCGTCCCCGCATAAATCAAAGTCATCCAGACGGTCTGGATCTGCATAATTAGATCTGGACCACCCTGTATGTATGAGTATATGTATTATTTTATATATATATGTGTGTGTGTATGTGTATATATATTTATTTTAGGGCTGTCAGGTCGAATGTCACTATTCAAGCATAATTCAGATTTATTCAAATATATATATTTCAGATACTGTATATACTTGTGTTTAAGTTCTCCTGCGGATAAGTCGGGGCTCGACTTTACCGTATAATTTCTGGTACTTTATAATGTCGGTTGTAGAAGTAAAATGCGGAAAACTCGCGCCATTGATTCAAAAGATATACTAATGTCCACCTGAGAGAGTAACCACGGAGCACACGGTCTTTTTTTTCTATGTATTGTGCCTACATGACCACATGGTAATACACAAACTATTCTGAAGTGACGTTTGCACTGATTTGTGTTTTTTGTATCTCATACACCGTTATCGTAAGAGCATCCCTTATCTATGATGGAGCATTCGATCAGAAGAAAATATGAAGCTGGTTTTAAATTAAATGTCGTTAAGTAGCAAAAGAAATTGGTGACTGCACTGCTGCAATGAAATTCGATGTGTCTGAGAAACTGATGTGAGATTGGAGGAAGCAGGAAGATGTTAAAAAAAAAAAAAAAAAAAAAATTGTTGCATTTTTGAATGGGCGTATAAGTCAGGGTCTGATTTTATGATCTTATATGCAAATATATATATATGGTAATATAATTCAGATTTATTTAAAAAGGTCTTATTCAAAGGAAAAAGCTAACATTCAATAGTAGGAGAATGGTTGTTTGTTGTAACCACACTAATTTTGGCATTTATTCCAGATGTGCTGTGTAAAACTGCAGTATCTTTTAGATGTTTTTGCACTTTTGTAATTTTTGAATGGTTAGCTTGTTGTCTTTATTAGTAAAACTTTAGTTAGAACCGTTCACAATGTAGCATTGTTTTTTTTTTTTTTTTTTTTTTTGATCCCACACTTTTCTGGTGCCCTGAGAATATCATTTGGCATCTGATTCTGTCCCATTCACTCTTAAACCGGAGATCCTCTGTTCGCAGCCTGTCACGGTCTTACTAACTGGCTCGTATTTCACGTGATCCTTGTCAGGAAACAGAAATCTAAAAAGGCAGTCATGAGAAGCAGCTTCAACCCTTATGAGCCACACGTGCTGGCGCCATGCTCTGCTAGAATATTAATTTGAACGTGTTTTTAAAAAACTTGTGCTGCCTCTGCAGATCATAAAGAGCTTCTACAGGGTTACATGGGTCTTGTAGCACTCACACTCACTCCACTGGTGCAAACCTATTGTGATGTGCCAGAGTACTGCTAGGAACCTTTTGGCTGCTGGTGTTTGTTCTTGATGTGCAGCCGTTATTATTTTAATAAAATATTTAGTAGTTTAAGTATTTTAAAAAAGCACAAACAAATGCACAAAATCATCAACCTAATTTTGAATATATATTTGGAAATTGTACTTTTGAACCTTCCTTTTTGTCTGACAGCACTCAGAATAGCCGGGCACACCACCTGCCATCTTGTGTGTGGTGTTAAGAGGCTGATCAGTTTTGAGCCTTCTGGGATTTCCATGTGAAGTCCCAACAGTGATATGTACTGGCAGAAGTGAGTGTCTGGGACATGTACAATATTTAGCTGACTGTTTTCCTCAGATGTACTTTATTTGTTGTTTTGTGTCTTTACTTGACATTGACTGTATCTGTTCATACACTAAATATCACCTGGTGGTATCGCATTAACGTGATAAGCAGCCTCAGATGTCTGTAAGAAGGACCCACATATCTACTGTGTGCCGAAGTTACTTACACTGTAATGTATTTTAACAAGACACTCGTGTTACTCAAACGACCCTATGATTTTTTTTTTTTTTTTTTTTAGGAAGATGACATTGAGATCACTAAAGTAGAGCTTCTGCGTCTGGCACTTGCACGAAATCTGGCATCAGCCATTGTCCAGGAGGGCTCAGTAAATGCTTTTTAGATACGACACCAACCATTGCTGTGTTTTCTATCTTTATATGCCTGTACATAAGCCAAGTATGTAATTCTTTTTTATGTCTACAGCAATAAATGTATTATTTGCAATAATATTTGTATTTTTTTTTTCTTATAGTTTATAACTCTCTTTAGGGAGTACAAGGTCATCAGAAGGTTAAGTAGCCTTCATTGCCAAGAATCAAAGAGCAGGTCCTCAGTTTTATAAAAAAAAAAACAAAAAAAAACAAAAAACGGATGGTTATTGGGCTTTAAAACTGACTTGAAGGAGAGCATCAAATGTATATAAATGGCGACACCTAAAGCACCTGACGCTCAGAGTAGACCTGCTCTTCATTTCCAGCCGATACACTCAATTAGAATGTCAGTAAGCTTCACCAGCACATCTCATTCACGTGCCATATGGACAGCACCTACTGTGGTAGTCATGTCTGTATGTCTGTCTATATGAAACAACTCGGCTCCCAATGAACTGATTCATTTATTCTTCAAGAAATCTTGATGGGAAAGTTTAGTTGTCACTGAGATATCTTAACATTTTAAAATTTCCAATTGAAAAACTTTGAATTTGCAAAGTCGCCTCTTGTTCTGTGCAACTAAAACAACAAATGAATTCACGTTGTTGATTCTACCTTGAGAGGGGTTACTTTATCTTTTATATTTTTAAGTTGATATTATTTTTAATCATTTGACAGGTCGTGCTGTTAGTAGAACACTGAAACGCCTGCAGTTGTGTGTGCTGATACAAAGACTCCTCGGGGCGGAGCCAGATGGTGGTGGGGTTATTACTGTATAAGGAAGGTATAACGTTAGGTGCATGTTTAATATGTCATTTCTCTAATGATGATGATATTGTTTCTTGATTCAGTACAGCAATAATAGTAATGTCTTTACTTCCCTTACTGTCCCAGAGTGCAGCAGTAGGTCTCATTACGTGCTAACAGCCTGACTTGTGCAAACCTCAGTCATGGCAGCTCGTTTCTTTTGCTCCTTGAAAAACAAAGTGGGTAAGTGACATGATGTTCATGTCTGGAAAAGTTGCTTTTGTTTTTTTACATCACTTATGTAAGGTAGCATGGCGACACTTTATTTTACAGCAGCATAACCTCTACTTCATATCTCCATGAAATGAAAAACAATCTCACGGTTTGCGAGAACTAAAGGTTACAATGATCTGGTATTCGTCTGACACTGCAATTTATTGTTAAAGCATCACAATGATCCGTTATCTCTCCTGTTCAGATGCAGTCATCACGTTTGCTTTGAGACGTCAACTGAGATTTTAAATCTCCATGACAACCGCAGCCCCTCCACGTCAAATGACTACTGCTAACAGTACGGAGCTTCAGTTAGAACGGCCCGTCTATGAAGGCCTTTTCAGCCGTCTGATTCTATAACGTGGTAGTAAAACACGTTTGATCTACACTCTTATCACTGTTCTTTTTGAATATGAAGTACTGCTACAAAAATATGTAAGAAACAAAACTGTGATGACAAAGTCTTCGAAGAATCTAGGAAAGGTCAAAAGCTCCCACTGTCAGCTCAGCTATGCAAGTCTCTGGGCTCACCTGAGTTAACGTTACGCCATGCGGCCGTTCTCTTCTTGTTACTGTGAGTCTCTTGTGCAGCAAGGCCAGAAGGTATTCGCCATCATTTTTTTCAGTATATCTTGTCTCTGAACTTCACAAACGTCTTTCTGGATGCATTTTTGCTTAAAAAAACAAATGTTCTACTGGCCTACACATTTCATGTTAATTGAGAAATAATCGTACTGACCTGCTGTGTTGCTCTCCACGTTTTATTTTTTTTTTTTACTACAGGAGGTAATTTTAACCACAATGTCATTAAAAGTCTCCACCGTAAGGCATCAGAGTATTTCCTGTGTGATTCTGGGCTATACAAAAATAAACTGTATTGTATTGTATTTCTGAAAGCTCACCCGGGGCATAAACCTGTAAATGTAATGCCAACCAGTTGCTGCCTTGGAGAGGAAATTCAGGATAAACTTCTCACCGTATATGAAAAATGCGTTCCAGTTGGAAATAAAAAAAAAAAAAAAAAACCAAAACCTTGAATTTTAAAACAAAGCTTTTAAGTTGCCATGCAGCTGAAGTCATATTTACATTCACATTTATTACACACCATACAGGAACAGATCAAAAAAAAAAAAACCTTGAGCACCCCAGTGTACAGAGCAGAATTCAAGTTTTATTAAACACGTCACAGAGCTGACAGAAGAAAGCTCCTGAAACACGTCGCCATAATTTACAGATGGATTTGTGAGCACAAAACCAAAACACAGAGGGGAAAAAAAAAATCAATTTAACCAGTTAAAAAAAAGGAAAAAAAAAATGACTGGTGGTCCGGGGCAACCCAGTTACTGTCCAGTGGCCTCTAAGGACGCTTTTTGTCTTGTTGAATGTTAAATTTCCTGACCTGTTCTTGGTGTCTGTTAATCTTTTCAGAAATACGTTCTTCACTTTCTATTACATTCATACGGAGGGAAATGTAAACAAAATGTCAGTATGATGTAAAAATCACAAATCAATAAATAAATAAATACTGTCATCTCAGCTGGAGCAAGCGGCCTGTAATACGTCACTTAAAACGGAGTTCTTTTCAACGACTGTAACGCTTGGTAAAACAGTTAAGGTGTCGATGGCAATAAGGCAGCAGGCTGCGTATTTTAATTTGGCTCCTTTCTCTAAACTGGGAATTCAATCTCTCTGCTCTCTCGCAGCATTTCAGTAAAATACGCAGGCGGCCACCCGGCTTATGTCACCTCATTCTGAGCAAGTGCAGGTACGTTAAAAAGCTGCAGTGCTCCGGCTTTGGCTGCACCTTCACTGGTGCTGAAGACTTGACGGCGGTCCCGGCGCCAGACCCTTGCAGACTAGTTTGTGTACAAAGAGGCAATAACATTACTCTTTGGGAATGTTTTGCACTAATTTCAACTCTTCTTTGAATCACAAAAAAAGGAAATAAAAAGTCCAGAAGCAAATGAATATGACACTTTTTTTCTGTTTTAAAATGCAATAGCACTTGCCTATTAAATGAAACATTCATTATGGAGGTGCTCCTGGCTCAGTCAAATGGGGGTCCACTGACGCTGCTATAGACTCCCCCAGTTCTCTGCTGATGGGAACTTGTCCACCTCCCCTACTTCGTCACACTGCTGCTCCCCGAGCATAAAGGTCAGCTTGTAGCGCAACCGAACTCGTTCCTGCAGAAACATACAACATCAAACAGTAAAGGAATGATATTTTGTGAAATATAAACATATTTTTTTAAATGTTATTTACCCCCCATGTAGTTGAGAAAAAATGCTTAATCTCATGATTTCATACAGAATGAGAGAAAAAGGTTTGATATAATCAAACGTATTGGCAACCCATGTTGTACAATGGCAAACAATGTGAAAATGTTCACGGAAAAGGAACAAAAGGGCAAACATTCCTCGTGTCACATAATCCTTACAGGAGTCATATGTGCAAAATGCTAAAATATTATGAACCGGTAACGGCGCGCTGCACAACTTATCGTTTTCATCCTCTTCCTCTGTACGTTTACCCTTCGTTTTCCTCAGAGGTTGATGCGCTTGCTGCTTCCTGAGCAGCTCTTCTTTTTTCCACCCTAGCAACCCGCTTCTTCTCGTCATCCGTCGGCATCTTTTCACGTTAAAACTGATTAAGTTAGTGTTTATGTTGCAATTACTTTGTACGTTTTCTTTAATTTTACACTTAAGCTGGCACTTAAGTCTTCAATCTGCCTCAAGAATGATTTAACATATGAAGGGGTAGGGATGAGACCGGCGCCCATACACATGCACCGCATGGCCACCCCGCTGCCGGGAGTTGATTCTACAATAAAATAAAAATAAAAAGACCTTGGAGGTCAATCATCACTGTGAAAGTTTACAGTTGAGGTCACGTAGTTTGTGTACCAAATTTCAGGTCAATAAGTCAAACAGTTTGTGAGCTACGGGTGACTTAAAATCCTGGACAGACAAACGAGCAGCCAAGGTAGCGTATTATAAAAGAAGATAGTTAACTTCGGGAAAAATCAGCGTAGAACATAAACAGAGGGAAGGTGGGTCCCCATAACACCACTGACACAGGCTCTGGGTAGGAACTGAAAGAATGAAACTGTACTTACAAATGGCTGACACGAGTGTCCAGTGCAGGGTCGTTGGGATCGCCCCCTGTGACAGACTGAGAAGATGGCAGGACAGTAGAAAGTCAGAGTAGGAGCACGGCTCCTCTGCCTCTAGTTGAGGTACAGCAGATTGTGCCTGCCATGAAAAGCATTCAAGAGATGCCAACTGGGAGAGCATGCTGGAGGGAACATCACTCTGTGGGAATTTACGTCACGAGGAGTCGGAAGGCCATCTTAGTGTGTTGCTACCGTAGGATAAGTTAAAGGAAGACGCTGATTAAATGTTGTTTACTACAAAGGTTGTTCTGATTTATTAAGGCACACAATAAAAGTTCTGACAGATCACTAACCTTACTCTGGTGTCTCCTATTGCCACTAAAACGTTACAGTAGTTCTCTGGTTTAGAGAAGTGAACATTTTTTTTTGCTAATCTTCACAACACCAGACTACTCTGCTTAATTTATACTCCTCGTTTTTAATCTCATTTATTTATCTCTTTTAATCTCCTCGTTTGTTTTTTGAGCTGTGAACCAATTGAAGTATGCAAGCCTTAGTAAAGATGGAGCAGGGTGCTGGTGGTGGTGGTACAGTGATGAGCAGTGAACAACGCAGAGCGGCAGTTGGGAATGACTGTGTGAAATACATGGCTTGACCGATTTCTCATGGAAAAAAATATTCTACAGACCAGTGGTTGGGAAACACTACCCTAGAATGCTGAATTTATGCCAAGGCAATTGTAAAATAGAAACATGCATTTTGCCCCGGGCAGTGCAGTGCTTCTTCCCGATCTATCACACTTAACCAGCCTGATTTTCACATCACTATAATGTTTGTAGATGAAGAAAGGGAAGAGGCCTAGCGGTTTCTGTTAATGAATCCTGCAAAAACCTTCTAGAAAACGTTGTCTCTCCGTTATGATCCTTTTGACACACTGGAATCATGGGAGCACACGCTAGTCAGGGCCTGCCTGATACATTAACCTTCCTCAGAGAGGCTACTCAGGAAATTTTCTAATGTTTTTGATTGGGCCCAGAAGCACGTAGGACTTTGGGGTTTTCAGATGGGGGCTTCATCTACCACTTAGTAAAGGTCCTGGTGATGAGCTTCTATGGTACACCTGTAAGAACTACACCATAAATTCAAAACTCTTACCTTCGTTGGGTTAGCCAGGAGCATAATTTGTGTAATGGCCGCTGGTGGGAGGACTGGGTTGAAGGATGCCAATTCTGTCCCAGAAGGAGGCTGCAGTTTGACTTTCATGGACTGTTCAAAAAAATAAAAATGGTAACAACTGTTACAAACACTTTATAGAATTGGTAGAGGGGGCGGCAAGAACGTTTCTGTTAACCCAATACTTTAGTTTACAAGGATTTTAATGTAAAGACTTTTAAATATTTCACAACTAATTACACTGCAGAGTCACGTTTTGATGGAGTCGACGCTGGCACTGTAATCATGTGTGTGTGTGTGTGAATGAGGCATTGTTCTTACACTACATGTGGACATCCCTCCAAATTACTGAATTCCAGTGTTTCAGCCATGTCCATTGTTAACATCATGTAATCTCCATCGACAAACATTGGTACCACAGTGGGTTGTACTAAACAGCTCAGTGATTTTAAACATGGCACTGTCATAGGATGCCAACTTTGCCAGAAGTCAGTATGTGAATGTTCTGCTCTGCTAGATCTGCCCCAGTTAACTGTCAGCGCTATTATTGTGAAGTGGAAGCATCGAGGAGCAACAGCAGCTCAGCCATGAAGTGGTAGACCCCACAAACTCAGACAGCAGGGCACAGCTTGTAAAAATCACCAGTCTTGTGTGGCATCACTCACAACTGAGTTCCAAACTGCCTCTGGAAGAACGGTTAATGAAATGGGCTTCCATGGCCAAGCAGCCGCTCACAAGTCTAAAAACCACAAGACACCAAGCATCGGCTGGAGAGGTGCAAAGCATGCCGCCGTTGGACTTTGCCATCTGCCTGTCTAATAGATGAATCTGGGTTCGGTGGTTGCCAGGAGAATTCTATAGTGCCCACTGTAAAGTTTGATGGGCGAGGGATGATGGTCTGGGGCTGTTTTTCTGTTTGGCCTTGGCCCATAATGACATGGAGGACCTCGAGTGGCCTGCACAGAACCTTGACCTGAACCATACTGAACTCTTAAGTGTGGGCCCGATCTTCATGAGCAACCAACCTCAGTAACTGAGCACACAAACACTCTCCGGGAGAATGGAGCAGGGCCCTGGTTTGGAAAGGGTGTGTCCAACAAGCCTATATACCCGAGCTGGGATGTGGCCGCATTGTGTATTTTATAAATATATTGTTACGTACGATCAAAAACAATTCAAATCGGTATTGTCTCTCTTATTTATTTGCACACTGCTGCATGAACTGAGCCAAAATTCTGCATTTTTGATAAACTTCTTGTGTTTACGACCCACTTACCTTGGGCACTGCCGCTTGCAGGACAACATTTCTAACTGGTAGAGGGGCAGTGTTGAGCATGGAGACGACGATTACCAGCACATCAGGTCTGCCTGGCGGGCAATCTTTGGCAAAGTGGAACAAAACTCGCACGCCATTTTTGTCATAGGCAGTCACAGGAAGAACTTTGCCTAAGGACAACAGAAAATATTTTATTAGCTGAGCACAGAAAGATCTAAACAAACACAATCTTCTTATTTTAAGACTCGGTTATTATGCATTCCACCATTTCTGCAAGCGTCCACGTAATGGCATGAAATCATTCAATTATATAATTTCTTATTAAAAAAACCTTTTTATGCTTAAGATTCCCAATCCCCCGTGAAACCAAACTCAGTTTCTGACTGGACATTTAGTGTCACACAGGGGTGTAGCTTTACAGTTGTAAGTAACCAGAGTGCTGACATACGAGATTTGGACCCGAGTGCGCTGTGCCACTTGCGTTAACGAAGCTATTGTAATAATCATGACCTGAATGTCATTTTACAGACAGACAACTGTTAACAATCGTCACCCAGCTCTCCCCGTGACCTTCTGTGTAATAGTCCTGCCTTATTGGTCTCGTATATTTAATCAGCTAACTGTTCTTTGGAGTTCAAAATTAAATCACCTTTTCTCACTACACAATCTCTAATGGAGGGATGTCATCTGAAAGTGACAAGACCAGTGGAGTTGAACTCACAATGATGGATGGATTTTCTGTCCTGAAATTCAATGCAACACAAGCTGCTTTGTCCCATCGAACATGTACAGGAAAGATGGACAGCAATGAAGATACGATGGACTTGTGCTGGCAATAAGCAGCTACAGTACTTCTGTTCTGTGAAATGAGAGACAAGTGGAACCCAAATGCCAACATTTAAAGAGTTAGGAAAGGAACTTCCTGGCTTTGACAGCTGACGTCTACGCATTTTATTAGAGCTAATTGATCGTTTCTGTACACAGACCTTACAGCGCTGCCAAAACATCTTAGCAGTGCCTTTAAAAGCTGGAAAATGCCAATTCATTTTGCTCTTGGATATCGCTAAGTGCAAGACAGGCAAGAAAGTGCACCAGGGATTTGAATACTGGGTGAGATTTGGACTTCGCTTTAGATCATATTTTAATTCAACCGCTTTCTAACCTGCTAATTTAGTTGGGGATTCTGTAGAGCTGGCGTCTGTCCCAGCAGCACAGGGTGTGGTGCCATCGCTCACTTCAAACCAGTTTACTTCTGAAACGTGGGAGCAAAACTCATTTCTTATATGCAGTACAGGACTCTGGAGCTGCCAGGCTGCCATGCTAACCACTAGACTAATAGGCCACACAAGAAAAATACTTCATTAAAAATACAACCAATGCATATAATTCATAATTCAATCATTGGATGAGAGACCATTTTTTACAACTTAATCCTGATAAAAGAGAAATCTTATTAGTTGGTACCAAATCTGTCCTCTCTACTCTTCGTGGGCTAAAAATTGACGTTGACGGTATCCTGGTTGAACCCTCGGCACCAGTCTGTAATTTGGGTGTCATCTTTGATCAGCTTCTTACTTTCCAGCCACACATTAGCTCAACAGTACAGACAGCCAATCTCCGTAACATCGCTCATCTGCATTCGTTCCTCAGTGTGAAGGATACCGAAGCCCTCATTCACGCTTTCATCATCACTACCCGTCTGGACGATTGGAATGCATTGTTTGATGGCCTCCCAACTAAATAGATCAACAGATTCCGGTATGTTCACAGTTCTGCTGCTCGTCTTCTTACACACACTAAAAAATCTGCTCACATCACTCCTGTCCTTTATGATTCGCATTGGTTACCAGTCTTTTCAAGAATCAAATATACAATTATTCTCATCACCTTTAAAGCCCTTCATGGTTTAGCCCCTCGTTATCTGACCTGCTTACACTCCTGCCCGTGCATTACGATCATCGGACGCTAACTCACTCACTGCACCTAAATACAGGTTAGTGACTATGGGTGGCAGAGCTTTCAGTGTGATGGCCCCTAAAATGTGGAATGTCTTCCTCTCAGCCTTCACAAGGAAAAATCTATTATTCATTTCAAACTCCTGTTAAAAACACATCTCTTCAATGAGTATCATTCATTTTCTTGTATGTAATTTCTATTGTTATTGTGTTTATTGAATTGTAAAAGTGTCCTTGAGTGTATGAAAGGCTCTGCGTAAATAAAACATTATTATTATAACGTTTTAAATGACCAACATCGGCCCTGAAAGGTGTTATGAGAGTGTGTATCAAAAAGAAGGAATTTCCCCTTTAACACGTAATTGTCTGACTTCTACTAAACAAGTGAAAATAAAAAGCAAGTCCAACTAAACTTCACTTTGTGGTTCATCGCATATTCAGTTATTTTTTGTATTCATCGAAAATATAAATCGGCGTGACCCTGTTAGTTAGGGTTTCTAACTGTGGTCAGACATCTAAAGACATTCTCACTTGTAAAGTGAGTGGCCCTCCACGGACACTGAAATGCCGTCCATTACCAGCACTTCAGTGGGTATCGGCTGGCACGACCTTCTGACTACTGTACTGCACACGGAGTAAAAGTCAACTGTCAAGGTAAACCCATTAAGCAACTTACTGGGAGTTATAGACTCCAGAGGAACATGGACATTGGCCAGTGAAATTTCAGCCATCTTGGCAGGACTTCCTTGTGACGACAGGTGAACGGGTGAGGGATACTGGAAAAGTGGACTTCCGGGGGTGGAGGAAGAAGCCACCGTCTTTCTTACATCGTGGAAAAGGAGAGGTGCAGCTACAGCACTGGAGCCAGAGATTGTACCATGGATGTCACTGAACAAAGACGCTGGATCTAGCTGGTCAGAGATTCTAAATCAGAAATAAAATCAATATTAATAAATTACTCATCCGAGTTTTGCGGACACATTAAACAGTAGCTGAGCATTCATCTTTTTATGTGACTACAGATAAATCCCACCATAGCACAAGCTTTTTAAACATCTTCAAATGTTGTCACCACTACTTTATGACTTAGTTGTATCAGACTGACAAACAATTAAATTCTAAACGCTTTATGTACACACTTCAGATATGCAGAAGTATACACATTTACTCCACAGATGCCTAAACGCTCCTATTTCAATCCTGGGTCCCGTAGACAATTCTCTGGAATTATGATGTCACGTGAGGTGGCAGGCAGTGTGTGAGTGTACTTCAGCCCTCGTCAATTTGATTGATAACTGCAGCTCTGACATTGTGGTCAGCAACACAGGAGCGCCGCAGGGGACTGTACTTCCTCCGGTCCTGTTCAGCCTATATACATCAGACTTCCAATACGACTCGGAGTCTTGCCACGTGCAAAAGTTCGCTGATGACGCTGCTATCGTGGGCTGCATCAGGAGTGGGCAGGAGGAGGAGTATAGGAAGCTAATCAAAGACTTTGTTAAATGGTGCGACTCAAACCAATTACACCTGAACACCAGCAAGACCAAGGAACTGGTGGTGGATTTTAGGAGGACCAGGCCTCTCATGAACCCCGTGATCATCAGAGGAGACTGTGTGAGGAGGGTACAGACCTATAAATACCTGGGAGAGCAGCTGGATGATAAATTGGACCGGACTGCCAATACTGATGCTCTGTGCAAGAGAGGACAGAGCTGACTATACTTCCTAAGAGGGCTGGCGTCCTTCAACATCTGCAATAAGATGCTGCAGATGTTCTATCAGACGGTTGTGGCGAGAGCCCTCTTCTACACGGTGGTGTGCTGGGGAGGCAGCATAATGAAGAGGGACACCTCACACCTGGACAAACTGGCAAGGAAGGCAGGCTTTATTGTAGGAGTAAAGTTGGATAGTTTAACATCCGTGGCAGAGCGACGGGCGCTGAGCAGGCTCCTGTCAATAATGGAGAATCCACTGCATCCAGTGAACAGGATCATCTCCAGACAGAGGAGCAGCTTCAGCGACAGACTGCTGTCACCGTCCTGCTCCACTGACAGACTGAGGAGATCATTCCTCCCCCACACTATCGGACTCTTCAATTCCACCCGGGGGAGTATATGCTAACATCATTCAAAGTCATTGTCTGCTTTTACGTACATTTTTATTACTGTTTAATTTAATATTGTTTTTTTGTATCAGTATACTGCTGCTGGATTATGTGAATTTCCCCTTGGGATTAATAAAGTATCTATCTAAATTTCTTGGTGAAGACAATCCATTGTGCATGTTCTTGGTTTATTCACGCCGCTGTTGTGGAAGTCAACATGGTGTACGAATGAAAGTAGAGAACTGACTGCACAGCGCATTTCACTGCGCTCATTACGCTCTAAGCAGCACCTAAATCTTGTAATATTCAAATGTTTTTATTGGACTGCCACCATTGACACTCACTACTCAGTGCTTAGATGAAGTGTCTGCTTGTGCCATCCATAGAAATGTTTGGTAATCATAAGCTAACCATCGCTAGGAGTCATAATCTAAGAATGTAAAGACGCATAACGAACGGCTCACTCTACTTACATGTCACTGTAACACACTGGCAGAACAAACCCCGATTGTAATGTGGCACTGGCACCACAGAAGAACGGCTTTTTGTAATATCGTTGGGTTTAGCTCAGTGGTCTCATACTCCAGGCCTGGAGGGTTTTCATTCTGACCCTTTTCTTAACTGGTGACCAGTTTTTACTGCTAATTAACTCCTTTTTCTTTGTTTTAATGGACTTGTTTTTTAAGGTTTATTCTCATCGTTCCTCTAACTTGCTTCATTTCTTTCCTTTAATGGCACCCAAACAGAAACGAAATGTGAAGTAAGTCAGGGCCTCAGACTCCAGCCAGTTGCTTAATGAGGTGCCGATTCTCGTTGTTAGTTAAACTCGTTCTTTAATTCCATGGCTTGTTGCTGCTCTCGTGGTGCAATAACAGACATTTCTGCAATTATTGAATTTCTCTTTTCTAAAAGCACTGATAAAATGTTTTGGGGACACGAGCAGGTCAACACTCCTAAGCCGTTCACCTTTCTTTATTTTCAGATATTGTATGATGGTCACCAGTTGTTTTGGCTCATTTTGTATCTCAATATTGTTTGGCTGCTAATTAAGGAAAGAGAGACAATGCAGGGATCTTAAGTCTTCAAGAACAAGTCAATTAAAATGAATTTAAAACAAGATAATTAGCAGCAAAAACAGGTCACTAATTAAGAAAAAGGGTTAGAATGAAAACCTGCAGCCATTGCGGCCCTCCAGGACCGGAGTTTGAGATCCCTGAGCTACAGGAACAAAAAAAAATGAATAATCCTACCAAATGGAAACCTTAAACTGACAGGAAGGCCCATTTACTGTAAACTGTAGCAACTTAAAATGAATTTTAAAAATTACAACTGCATGACGCCTACAACTCACCGACTCCACCAAATTCTTTGTTCTTTTCAGATGCTTTCCCATTTCCTTTGGCTGCAGTCGCTGCTTTATTGAGGCCGTTTTCACTTCACTAAGTGAGATGCACATTTAACTGGGCAGAATGTACAAGGCGGACATGGCCAGACTAAAAGTTTTCCTTTTTTCTTTTGATAAGGGGTGTAGTTATGCAGTGTGCAGTGAGTTTTGGGTTATTATTTTGTGGCAGAAGGAAACACTGGTCAGTTAAGTTTCAAGATGGGTTCTTTGTATGAAGCTGACATTTCCATGGAAATGCGTGGTAATCATAAGCTAATCACTGTAAACAGTCGTAATCCAAGAACTGACTGTAAAGAAGTGCCTGCTTATACTAGCTGTGCGTCTTTGAAACACACTGTCAGAAGAAACGCGGATTGGACCTTTGACCTTGCACCGGGCCTGAGCAAACAGAAAAACGGCTTTGTGTGATATCATAGGGTTTAGAAGAACTCGGCCACTAACAAACACCAACAAATTGAAATCATCGATTAAGGCACATTTTCTATAAATACCCTGCTTAAAATCAAGTCAGGTCAAGTTGGGGAGTATGCACTGGTACAGTGTGGTGCCGTGCCCACCACATGACAGAACCCCCCAGGTACATAAGCGGTCCATTCCCACCCTCCGGAAATGACCCTCTATCTGCCACAGCCAGGTGTTACGTGGGCGACCCCTTGGCCTGGTCCAGCCACTCGGGTCCCCAACAATGAGGATTCTGCGAGCCGGATCACCCTCAGGGAAACGAGCCACATGGCCACTAGTAACGTAACTGACGCTCCCTCACAATGCAAGTAATGTGCCTCATTCGGGACTCCATGAGCAACACAAAGTCAAACCAATGGTACCCAAGGATTTTCCGGAGAGACACAGTACCAAAGGAGCCCAGTCTTCGTCTCAGGTCACTGGATATCATCCATGTCTCGCAACCATATAGCAAGACACGACTCTGAAGACTTGGACCTTTGTCCTTTTGCAGAGATATCAGGAGCAGCACACACCAACTTCCAGTGCCCTCATGACCCCCCATGCTCTCCCAATCCGTCTACTGACTTCATAGGAAGAGTCACCTCAGACACGACTGTCACTGATGAGGTAAGTAAACCTCTCGATGAGGTCGACACTCTCTCCGCAGACAGACAGACTGATGATGGCCGTGCCCAAGAGGTCATTAAAAGCCTGGATCAGACTCAGACTCCTCGCTCAGTCTCTCGAGTGCCCTGATCAGAGCTCCCATTGACTCCACGAAGATCACAGCATCATCAGCAAAGTCAAGACAAGTGAATCTTTGTTCACCAACAGATGCCCCACAGCTGCTGGACCCCACAACCTTGCCTAACACCCCATCCATACAAGCACTGAACAGAGTAGGAGTAAAAACACACACCCCTGACGAAACCCAGAATCAACTGGGTACCAGTGTACAGGCCAGCCTGTACACTGGTACCTGCTTAAAATGTTTTAGACAATATGCATGATAATTACTTTTAACAACCACCCAAATTAAGCAATCTGGCAATAACCCAAGTTCACTCCATCTTACAAATGTCTTTTTGTGAATGGGTGTGGAGACGTGCTCCAGGTTTGTTTTTTGAAGTTGCCGTGGCGGAGCTTCTTACCCTTTGGAGTCCCCTTGTTGAACTCTTCCGACAGCACTGCTGTCTAAGGCTGGTGTCGATTGTCTAATTTCCTGAACTGGTGCTGGCATGCTGGTAACAGATGCATAACTTCCACAAGCTGTCCATGAAGCTGAACTTGATGAGGGTGCTGCCTTTGGCAAAGCTTGGCTGAGGAAGTCTAAATTGTTGTCTGATGTCTACCAAAAAAAAAAAAAAAAAAACAAACACAAAAAACTTAGCGGGGGGCTTCTATTAGACCAAACCTCTGCACTGTTGTGTTTCGTTTTTTTCAAATTCATTCACATGGCTGAGGCTCAGTCCACACTGACATGTATCCATTTGAAAATGCTGTTTTCATTTAAGAATTTTTCCACTCACAGCAGTTTTGCAATACTTTTCTGTAGTACTAGGGTGTTGTATTGCAGTGAGAAGTCAAGTAAAATGACCCCCGGCAGCGTAACTGCTCTTTGTAGTTAGATTGAGAAGTTGTGGTTGAGTGGACAATTGTTATCCATATTCTACAATTACACTCTCAGATCACAGCAATGTTGGGAACTCTTCTATAAGAAGTCAAAGCTTTCCTCCAGTAAAATATTTGGTGAGAAGTTAAGCAAAATGACCCCATTATTGGCTAACTAGAAAGATTACAATATGCAAGCTTTTGAGGCAACTCAGGGCCCTTCTTAATCTCGCCTGAACAAGGGGGCCTTGCATATTGTAATTTTTCGAGTTAGCCAATAAAGGGGGTCTTTTTGCTTGACTTCTCACTGCAATACTTTTCTAAAGGTTTTTCCCAATTGTGCACTCGCAGTTTGCTAGCCAAGGGTAATGCTTGCTTTTAGAGCAAATGCAAAGTAAACTGAAAGGCCAAACTAACAAAGAAAAATGTGCACCTGAAGAAAACACCAAACTTGCCTGTGTTCTCTGTACCGACAATGATGTACAAATGCTTTTAAATGTTACAAACGAGTATAAAGTAGAGAAAATCTTGAAAAAATTAGAACGAAATTCTTGCCAAAATAAATGCAACAAAAATATTTGTGCATTTCAAGGCTTAGACCATTGTCGGGCAACCGGAATTTTCTAGGGGCACCGCGAAAACTTTTGTAAAATATTTAAAATTGCTAGTGTTTTTGAACTTTTGGTTGATTAAAAAGATAATGTTTAAAAAAAATATTTTATGTTGGAAAAACAGATAACGGTTAATCAGATTGTTGAATAAACGAATGTATTTATTTTGAATGCAAGTAAAAATTTTCACTGATCACCATTCATCATAATATCAACACCAGCGGTGTCAAAAACACATCTTGTGAGACTTAAAAAGTCTCGTTGTTAGAAGATCTCGCTCACTGTACGGATACGGAAATGAAGTCTAAGAAACGCAAGAGACTTCAAATGATCGACAAGGAAATACGTGTCTGTCTTTCGAAAATTGATCCTCGCATCAATCTCATATGTGCTGAAAAACAATCTCAACGTTCACATTAATTAAATTTAAGATTTATCATTTGATTCCTTTATTAATAAAATTAACTGTTTTTATTGGCGATTGTCCATTGATTGTGTCATCACAACTTTATTTATGGGCAGTCCCTCAGGTGCGCCGCGAAAGAAAATTTTTGGACTTAGTGCGCCACAACTCGAAAAAAGTTGCCTTTCACTGGCTTAGACCATCAGCTGATCCAGAGAAGTGGCTATCTCACAGTAAAGATGGGGACTAGCACAGGAAAACTGGGTGCCGCTGGATAAAATGACAAGCATACGTCAGAGTTTTCAAAAAGCTCAGTTTCCTCCATGCACACTGCTACACAACACCAAATGTTTTCAAATGTATACACTTTAGAGAGTGTTTTTGAAACAGTTGTTTCTGTGTAGATGGAAGGCCAAAATCAATTACAAAAGGAGGCATTTTCAAGCTCATCTGTGTTATTGGATTAGGCCTGAATATGATATTATACATTAATTTACCTGGAATATCAGAATTCACCTTGTGAGCATGGACAAAAAACTCTCAACATTGTAATTCTTAAGGAACCTTTTTATTATTATTTTTTAATCCATTGTTAAAAACTGTGAAACTGTGTGCCATCAATCCTTACTGCTTCCTTTAACGTTAAAGGTGCTCCAGGAAGAGATGTCCGATCGATCCCCTGCACTCTCCCTATTTTACAGACTCCTGATGTTTGTAGATTCTACGTAATTTTAACATGACTGAAAACAGCCTACTGTGGAAGGTGGCTTGGAGCTACTATATGATGATCTGGGTGTACTGTATTAAACATTCTCCAAAATATGAATTATTTATTATATCTTTTACCTACAATTATTACAAGCTTTGGTAAACTTAAACCAGAGCCACTGTCGGAAGTAACACTGGGTATTCCATTTCATAGCACGTAAAGTCAAGAAATCATTACCTTATCAAAAGATACCTGTGGCACTGCCCACTGGCTGTTATGGGCATTTTCTTCACTTCCATTATTTACAATGGGTAATGGATCATTTAAACCTAAAGAAATACAAACCAAATTAAAAAATAAATAAACCAGGAAGAGTATACATGCACTTTTAAATGAGAAACAAAAGTAAATCTTTCATCTTTCTACATACTCCCTTCCAATCAAAACTCACATTACTTTTGTGGCGGACGGCCGGGGCCCATGCCCGTCCGGGACACCCCTTCAACACTGGATCCGGGGGAGCAGCCATGGGATGCATGCTAGGTCCCCCGGAACATTAGGTGGCAGCCCCCCTGGGTTGCGTTGGGGCCACTTTCATGGAACACTAGAAGTCATCTTGGTTGGGCTCCGTGGCCTCTGCCAGGGGGAGCTGCATAGAGCTGCACGGCTTAACGAGCAGCCAGAAGTGGGCCAACGAGCACCTGCAGCACTTCTGGGTGGGCTATAAGAGGAGCCTGCAGCCACTACTCAGGGCGCCAGAGTCGGGAGGAGGTGGACGAAGCTGCCCTGAGAGGAGTGGAGGAGAAGAGTGTGGTGATTTGGATGCTTTATTTGTGTTGTGCCTGTGGGGTTGACAGGGAAGACGTGCCCCACAGGTGAAGAAAATCAAAGTTTTTGTTTGTTTTATACGTGCCTCTGGTGTCAGTCTGTGTCGGGTTGGCGCCAATAAAATGCGAATACCACCCTTTGTATAAGACCACCTAGACAACTTAAATGGAGTACTTGGCATGTTGCAGGGGCTTTCTTAAAGGGTAAGTTCAGTACTTTTGAAGTTGAAGTTATTTCTTCATAATCATTGTATACATTAATTTGCCACAGGAAACTGTGTTCGTAAGTGAATCATTTTTCATAAAATCACCATGCCTGTTTTTGTGTATTTTATTTCTTTATATACATGAATACTTCACAAATGATGGTCACTGTGAACAGATTCCTACCTCAGGAAAAATACTGCCATGAATCTAAGATAAAATGTATCAATTCCAATTTAATTTTGTTGTCATAAACATATTTCAGAAATGTGGAAGGCGTATTTCCTGAAATCAGAACCTATTTCCTTCCAAAGTAGAAATATTCAGTTTGAAGGCTTTTATTTTCACATTCACAAAGATGCCATCATTTTAAACTGCAAAGACATAATTTTAAAACTGCAAGGACAGACAATGTCAAGTCAAGCAGAGCTTTATGGTCATCTCAACTGTATTCATTACAGCACATAATAAGATAAAACAACGTCCTCCAGGACCAAAGGTGCAGCACACAACACGACAGGACAACAGCGCAGTCAAACAGAACTTCAGACAGATCACAAGATGATCAAAGGGAGGGGGGAATAAATAAAATAACATCTATACATATAAATGCATCTTATATATAAACGTCTACGGGTGGAAGTGTGTGTGTCTGTCTGTCCGGCCGGCCGGCCCGGAAGTGAGAGGCTACAGCATGAAGTTCAAAGAAAGCAACTCCATTACCAAAGAGAAACCACAGAGGAAAGACCGAAACTCACTTAGCCGCTGATAGACAATGGAGGCGAGCACATCAGCAAAACGAAACCGCTGCTAATACACAACCGATGAGATTGATTGATTTAAGTGTTCGAATCCATAGTTTCTAAGAGCCCAGGCTTTTTACAACACGGGCTTACACAGCTAGTATATACTACATATACAAATACCTACACCTAAATATGAAAATACATCTAGCAAAAAGGACTTTGGGGAGGGAGGCACATCAGGGAGGCTGGCACATCAGGGAGGCTGTAACAAATGCAGACTATAGACTAAGAACTATAAGAAACAGTGCAAAACGGCAGGTAAGTAGTGTAATCATGTATTATATGTGCAATTCTTTACTGCAATTACACTGTGCAAACATGAACAATTGTGCAAGTGTGCATTGTGTTGAGAGAGTAAGGATGTACATATGGACAACAATGTTGGCATGCAAACATAACGTAGGCATAAACAATTTCACAATGTATTGTTAAAATTTTTATAAAAAATGCTTATATTTAAAAAAAAAAAACACACAATTTTCTGTCGTAAATGAATGTATACTATGATTGTGAAAGAATACCGTATATACTCGTGTTTAAGTTCGCCCACGGATAAGTCAGGACTTGATTTTTCAGTATAATTTCTGGTATTTTATAATGTCGGTCGTATAAGTTGAATGCGGAAAACTCACAATATTGGTCCAAGAGATTATGATATGCTAACACCCACCTGAGAGAGTAACCACGGAGCACACGGCCTTTTTTTTATGTATTGTGCCCACGTGACCACACGGTAATACCTGAACTATTCCGAAGCGACGTTTGCACTGTTTTCTGTATCTCACACCCTCATACACCTTTATAGTAAGAGCATCCCTTATCTACGATGGAACGTTCGTTCAGAAGAAAACATAAAACTGGTTTTAAATTAAACGTCGTTGAAGTAGTGAAAGAAATTGGTAACTGCGCTGATGCAACAAAATTTGATGCATCTGAGAAACTGGTGCAAGATTGGAAGAGGCAAGAAGATAAAAAAAAAATAAGTGTCACATTTTTGAACGGGCGTTTTTAAGTCGGGGTCTGATTTTATGATCGATTTTTTGGGTTTCAAGACCCGACATATATGCGAGTATATACGGTAACTTTGACCTCAGAAATACCAAACTCATTCTTTAAGAAGCTTGACTCCTTCTCTTTAAACTTTGGGTCTTACAAAATGATCTCATCATCCTTTGCAACCAGACATAATTACTTTAATGAGAAAATAGAACAATTTTGACAAGGCAGGCCCTTTAAGCCTAAAACAGCTCATCAATCCTATTCACCTAATACCTAAACTTTTCCAAAATTTAAATAAAAAAAAAAAAAAAACCTTAAAAGTTGGTTTGTGGTACTTCAGCCTACTCTATCGCACATTCTACCTTTTTCAGAGAAAGAGTGGCAGGGCACTTTCAAAAATCTAAGGCTTTTTACTTAAAATACACTGCAGCGTAAATCAGTTCAGTTCAAATGTATTTATTTGTATAAAGTACAATGAAACACACATGTGCTCTTTTCGTTACGCGTCCATTTGGCCGGAATCTTGCTCTTTTGGTTATACAAAACAGCAACACAGAATGTAATGGGTGAGAAGTCAGCGCCATTTTAGAAAAAAATAATCCTATGATTTAACTGTACATCTGTCTGTTGTTACAAGCCATGGCAGAACATAACCACTGAAGAAACAGAACTGTAGAAGCAAAAGAAGGATATTGGGCATAAACTAGCTTGGCAAAGACAGGCGGTTATTGGTGGGTGTGAAAAGACAAATGAACAGAAAAAGTACCCTCCCCTCAAGAAAAACATGACCAAGAGTCTGTAATAAAATAATTATTACTTGTCTCCTTTCAGTACACAGGGATGCCTCATAAACGTGGGGGACATGTTTTCTTAAATTGAAACCTTTGCTGTTTCAAAGTAGACATATTCGGTACATTTTAAGGCTTTTCATTGACCTGTGGAGTTACATGCCCTCCAGCCCCATGATAAGCTGCAGTAACAGACAAGGTATTTTAAAAATTTTATATAAAAAAAAAAAAAAAAAAAAAATTCACTTTATAAAAGTTTCATTTGGAAAACTAATATATACCATGATGTTGAAGATATAATTTTGACTGAAAAAATACCAAATTTATCTTTTAATACTATACTGGAATATTGTTTTTTGCATTGAATAATGGTAATATTTAAAACTAGGGGGCTTCGCCCCCTGCCAGCGGCCGCCTCTCTGAAACCCCTCTTAAACGGTGATAAAAAAAATGTATTTATTTCCCATTTTAACTCCTCTTTGCTTAAGCAGCTGCTGGCATACTGCTGCTGCTGCCCTCACGCGTGATCTGCACTTCGCTTGCCTACCCTTACCCCCATGGCTAGTGGGAGATGCTGTTGTGAAGACGGGGGCAACCCCCAAGGAGACGCGGCCACTCCTCCCAAAACCCCTCTTAAACGGTGATACATTGCAAAACAAGTAACAGCTGTTTTTTTCACCTTCTCTTTGCTTGAGAAGCTGTTGGCTTGCTGCTGCTGCGTGCCATGTGATCCGCATTTCGTTTGGAGCTTCGAACGTTTAAAAGCCTGTACAGCACCTGAATCTTCAATCTCTTTTCTCTGTTCCGTTATTTCCCTGAGTAATATTTTCAGATTGTTTGTGCTAATGCGAGACTTTCAAATTTTCCTACTTCCATTATCTCTAACCTGCTCTGCATGTGTATCATAGGACTTGCGTCTGAAGGTTGTAAGTATGACATGACTTGTCCGTCTTGTGGGAAGTAAAAGTGTCTCTGTCTCTCTTCAAAAGATCATGTTTCGTCTCCGGGAAAAAGTCTCGTCTTGTCGCAAGTTTTTTTTTTTTTTTATAATAGAGAGAAAACAATTGAACATCAGAACTGCAAATAATAGCAAAATATTAGAAAATAGGAGCACATACCTAGAGACAACAGTTCTTCATCTAGTAAAGACAAGGCTGTAGAGGGCTGTCTTGTGAAATGTTCTGTTTGGCTTGAGGAGCGACTCCTGGATGTAGTTGAGGGACATGGTAAGGGTGGGGGTGGCAAGACTGGGATAGCTGGTAAAACCAGTGGATTATCTGGTACTTGTGCAGGTTCAGCCACAGCTGGGCTAACAATTTCAAGACCAACCAGGTCAATAAGTGCTTCTGAATGGCCATCGTTCTTGCAGCCTGTAGAAACAAATTAAAGCAGCAAAACTCTGAATGACAGACACGTACACCAAATAAATTCATAAATAAACTGAAAAAGACACACCCCTTCACAACTGAAAATCTATCATGTGGCAATTATTCCATACAAGATGACAGAAAAAAATTCAACAAAAGCAATAATTCTCTCTTTTTTTTTTTATCAACTTTGTATTGTGTTTTTAACCTGAAATCTTTTTCTTGTTGGCAGTTCTTGTCTGCCTGGGTTGGGTTAGAGAAAAAAACCACTTGAGGAATTTTGGGTATCTTGAATTCAGAGTAATAAAAAAAATAATAAAAGTAAATTTTTCAAAAATAAACTTTTAACTAATTTTCTATTTTACTTTTAATAGCTTGTCTGTGTTAAGGTTAGGTGAGGAGAGGATGGCAACAGTCCTGGAACATTAATACTACTCAACAACGTGAAGGAAATAAGTGAAGGAAATAATAATTTTATTTAGGGCCTAAATGAAAGTAAAACTAGGCTGTAAAGGAGGTAAATCTGGTCAATATTTGTTTACTTACATAGTAAATTCTTGGCCAGTGAGTGACTTTGCTGTCTGGAATAAATAGTTCATTTTGTATGTGCTTGAAGCAATGTCTGCAGTCAGGGGACCCTATTGGCAACATAATGTACAAAGAACTTTAGAACCATAGAGAACATGCATAAAAGCAGAGGTTAGCAACAGGGATTTGATGAGCCTGTTGTGCTGTATTCCTTATACTCTCACTTTGCATTATGTCTCTCTGTGTGTATATTTACACACACACACACACACACACACATATATATATATATATATATATATATGTGTGTGTCTGAGATGGCTGGGGTGGCGACCCAGCCGGGACACCCAGGAGGACCGGAGGAGGGCTTGCGCCTGCCCCAGACCATGTGGGGGCGACCGCCCTGGTACCTTTGGAGGCCACGGGTACACAGCTTTGAAGCTCAACCCTGTAGGGGCCCGTGGTCACCGCCAGGGGGCGCCCCTATGCCTTTGGAGCCCTGGACCTCAGCACTTCCGCCACACCTGGAAGTGCTGGGGGGAAGACGAGCATGGACACCCGGAAGTGCTTCCAGGGATGCAGCCGGCACTTTCGCCACACTGGGGCGTGTCGGTAGGAGATTGCCGGAACACACCTGGAGCACATCCGGGCGATTATAAAAGAGGCCGCCTCCCTTTGTGTGATGGCTGGAGTCGGGTGGAAGAGGACAGAGCACGAGAGGAGAGGCATTGTTGAGGGCCTGGACTTTTGAGGGTGATTGGTGCTGTGGCACTGGGTTTTGTGTGTTCACTATTGTAAATAGTTGTAAAATAAACGTGTTGTGGTGCATATAATCATGTCTACCTGTCTGTGTCCAGGCTGTTCCCCACTATATATATACACACACACACACACATATACATTCCCCCCAGGACAAATAAAGTTTTATCTGTCTTTCTATCTATATAAAATGCAAAGCTGGCTGACTCCATCACTCACTCATCAATAAAAGCAATACTTCCTGTTTAGCTAAAAAGCTGAAATTTGGCAGGATGGTACATCTAGAGCAGTTAGTATCCAGCAAGATTTCAATATATCAATATTTAGGAATTGACTGAAATTTGGTGACACTGTGGAAAAAAGAAAATTATCCAAAACGCGTTTTTTTATTTGTTGATATCTAAGAAGTGAGATATTCTAATGTATCACGTCTCCTTTTCGCCACACATGCGGACAGTGAGCACACCGGGTAAACGAGACGTGCGACATTATGCAAATGAAGGCTGTCTGCAGAAGCAAAGTAAAAGGAGCAAAGTTCAGTGAAGCTTGAAGAAGGCACGTTAATCAACCCGCTATACGTGCTTGCCAGGTGCTGTGGCTGTGAGCGTAATCAATTTTGTGCAACTGAGCCAGTAAGAAAAGCATTTATTATGTACTACCACCACCCTAACTTTATCTTATCTGCAACGTTATGGAAAATGCTAATGTGGGGACAACAATTCCTATCAGCCAGTGCACTGTTCCAGATGATTTAATTAGCATTTACAAAATTTAAATAACAGCATCGACAAATGCTGCAGCATATCATCAAAGGTAGAAAACAGCTGTGTTTATTTTATTTTTTTTCTAACCACGTTTGAATAATTAGATAAGCATTTATCTTAGACTACATATTTTTGTCTCAGCTTGGATTTTGTTTAGACATGCTGAATTTACAAAATACACTTTTCTCCCATTTATTTTAATCCAGAGCATTTTTTTGAGAAATGGGTTGCTAAAACCAATGTACACAGTGTCATAAAACCTTTACTTTTAAAAAAAAAAAAAAAAAAAAAAAAAAAACGAAAAAGAAAAAATCTTCCAATCCCAAGTAAATGTTTTCAAAGGGAAACTCAGCTGTTTTGCTTATCATTACCTATTGGGCTACTATATTTGACATATGTAAGAAGCGAGATTTAAGTAGCCGGACAGAGGTGGCATGCTGTGCTTGGCCATATATGCACTTCCATTTTACTGTGTCAACCATATGTGACAATAAATCAGACAAACTGATTACACTATATCTTTTTTATCTGTGCATTGATTTGCATTTTTGGAAAATCCAACACTATTTTCCACCTGCATATCATCATCAACTTTACAATTAATGATCAGCTGTTTTTAAAGTTAAAAGAGAAAAAAAAACACACACACAAATTAATGGGGGATAAGTCATGATTGTACAGAATGAAGCAAAATTTTTCTATAGTTGATTGAGAGGTTGTTTTTGAGAATGTGATAAGTGGATGGTGCTTCTGAGGGCATAAAAGTAATTATTAACATTTTTTTTTTTGTTGGAAGACATTTATTCAAACCCACTGTATACTGAGACAGTACTAATTTTAGGATTTGATGCTAATGGAGAGTCAATATTTTAGCAATATGTGCCTTTGAACATACTGAGTTTAAATCACTTTTGTAACATTACCAAATGTCCTAATTTGGTGATGTCCTTTAATACTGAGTTCTGCCGCAATCACTTTCACACCAACATCACCATGGACTGTATGTAGCATGTTCAAATGATATTAGCCCCAGATATTTATAATATTGTATACAGAAAAGTACTTTGTTAGTTGCATAGTACTTCTGATACATTCAAACAACTGACAGCACTATAACCGAGTCCCAGTAACTTAGACATGTCCCCGGGCAAAGCTAGGAAACACAGCTAGTGTGTGTGTGTGTGTGTGTGTGTGTGTGTGTGTGTGTATATACAGTGGAGGAAATAATTATTTGACCCCTCACTGATTTTGTAAGTTTGTCCAATGACAAAGAAATGAAAAGTCTCAGAACAGTATCATTTCAATGGTAGGTTTATTTCAACAGTGGCAGATTGCACATCAAAAGGAAAATCGAAAAAATAACTTTAAATAAAAGATAGAAATTGATTTGCATTTCATTGAGGGAAATAAGTTTTTGAACCC
>JANRMT010062846.1:21240333-21290638 GCA_026402145.1 Polypterus bichir lapradei | reverse complement strand
TAATTACATTTTATTTAATTTTCAGCAGAATTTGACTGCATGCAAGGATTAATTTACTGGGGAGAGTTTCTTCATTAACATGAAGGTTTTTTGTACAAAACCATCTAATTTCAGAAAGTACAATATTATACCGTACCTTATCATTCGGTGTTCTGTGAAAGGCAAAAATGGTTTTATCAGTTTTCAGAGAAATGGTCAACTACATTATCATTACAAAATATGAAATGAGAACCTTTACAATAATAAAGGGAAAATGGGTGCAAAACTCATCATCAATTCTCCTCACTGCAATTAAGTTAGAAAAAATTATAGGTACATGATAAAGAGCTACATTTATTACACATTATACAGCCAAGTTGGCATTACCATTTTGTTCACTGTTTTGACCCACTAAGACTTCCTGCTAGGCTATAGGAAGATAGAAAAGATGGCAAATCTAACCCTCTCTTCCTTAAGTGGGCAGGAATTTCTTATTAAAACGCTCATTTTACAGAATCCTTCACTAAAAAACAACTCTTGAGATACTGTTAAAAAATGTACGCAACTTTGGATTTAAGTGAGCTTTTTTTTGCTTGCTAGACACAAAGGTGTCCCTTCGAGATACTGGCTTGAACAAGTTTCAGGAATGACAGCAAATTGAGAATTAAAATTACTTTCCTACTAGCTACAGTAGATGGAGTAGTGTATCAATTATAACACATAGATGTAAAAAGTGTAAGAAGGTTGTCAAAGGAAGTTCTCAGCTTCTGGACACTTTACAATGAGCTCTGCATCAGGCAAGAAATCTTTCTTTAAATTTTTGATTAAGGATTTATTAGCTGTAACTAAGGAACTGAATGAAAACTGCATGGCACAACTAGGTTGTAGAATTCATTGTATTAATTATATTTTTTGCTCTTGGTTATTATGTAAATAAATACAATATTTTAAGGCAAACTTGAACCCAGTGTCTGTCTGGTTGATTACTAGTGAGCCGAGAGCTTGATTAACACCCCTTGACTAGCTGCTGCCCCTTAACATCACAAAAGCATTGTGAAGTCCCCTATTGGTGTTAGTAAAGTACTGAAAGCAAAAGACGGCCCTGGCCAGCAAGAAGCCTGCCATTTTTGAGATCCCTAGCATTCAATATGTGGGGTATAATACAGACAGTTAGAAAGATAACAGCTGTATAGCTAGTTTTTGACATTTCTTTGTATCCCTCATTAGGAACAGAACCTAAAAGGTTAGATGGTACCTTTGATGTTAGTTGCTTGTCACAGGTGACGTGATATCACAATAAAACAACCCTAATACAAAAGTGTGGGAACTGAATCCAAGTGCAAGAGCGCATGCTGTACAATAAATGATCTTGTACAGGGTACCATTTTTAAAAATTCATGCAATGTCAAATTATTTTCAATATTCATATGGTAAGGACATACTAACAATCGAAACAGAAAAATTAATGTTTACTTTTACTGCCCCTACACAAATTTCATATAAGTTAGTTTATTTATATATTTTTTAGTGTTCCATATTTTGGGTACTATTTGATAGAACTGGACCAATGTACAATAAATACAAGGAATTTACAAATACTAACATTTTTTGTCTATATGTTGAACTCCTTGCTAATGTATTTCCTTTCTTTCAAAAAAGAATTATTGTGAGACTGAACATTTTATACTTTACTTTTTAAATAAGATATAAAGCCCTTCTACCTTCATTTTTTTCTGATGCTAGAATATCAAGTTCTCCATTCACTGTCTGCCCCTCGACAATTCTTTTATAAGAATTTATCACTCTAGATAGATCATCACTTGCTTGCAGAATATCACCTGAAAGCACAATAAAAAGCCACAAAAATGTTCACAGATACATAAAGCCTATATTTTATGGCTGCTGCTTCTGAAGAGAAAGGTCCTTACCTAAACTGCTGTCATTATCTTCCGTTTCAGTGGCAAGCTTGAAAACAGTACGTCTCATCTTGTCTGAACGATCATACAACTCCTGGAAGAATATAAATACAAAATTAAAACTTAAACATGCTGATGTGTCATACTTTGTTCAGCTTCATTAATCATCTAATCAGTTACCTGTCTTAAAAAACATTTTAAATCTAGAGCTGTGAAGACAGGGAGTCAAATCTCAGCTAATAAAGAGACAGGACAAAACCCTTATGACTTCTAGAAGAAAAATGGCTTCACTGCTGTCAAGAGGTTGTTTCAGATAATTGGATCCACAGGGAGGCACAAAGTATGGTAAAGTTGACTATGAGTCTTCCAGAGGAGATAGTAAAAGAGTATGAAACTGGCAAAAAAAGAGTCCTGTATATGCTAATGTTGGGAGGCAAGGGTCCCTGGAGGGTACCAGACCCTGTCATACCAGGAGCTCAGAAAATTCCACGTTGTCCCAGAATATTAGTAGGCTGGTGACCTACCAGATACCATTAATGTCCGAGTCATCTTCTAGAAAGAGAGGATAAGGACACAGATGACTGGCTCAAAACAGATGGCTCAAACTGCTACAAGATGTCCTGGGTGACAGTAGCAATACAGAGTCTCAAGTGAAAAACCCGTATTACAAAATAATTAAACATTTTGATGGATTCAGTAATTATCAGGATAGTGCATTTGTACATAATTTTTATACTGAATGGTTTTTTGTGTAAGTAATAAATGAGTTAAAGACTACACACAAAGGTGTGTACCTATAAGTAGAAACACTTATTAACATTCTGCCACTCAAATGGGTCCAATTGCACCTCTCTGACTTGAAACAACTTATTGACGCTGCTGCCAATCCTCTCTTCCTGTTACACATCACCAGTCAATGCAGAGTCGCAAGTTGGAGTCGGCAGCAACACACCAACTAGGCTGAACAGCATATCACTTCTTAAAGGGGTAGGCTCACTTATCAAATACAAATCCATACATACCTTTGAGACACTAAAACACCAACATAAAATCCATTTGCTTGCCTACATTTGCACATTTTGTGATACAATATGTTTTATGTTTAAATGACTCTGCAAGTTTCCCACTAATTTATCATACCAGTATTTTTTAAACACATAATGCAAGAAGAAATTTCATCTGGTATACCAGATCAACTGGTTTATTTCACCAGCTAATGCTCTCTGAACTAATCTCAAGGGGGCAGCACATAGTTATTCTCTTGTAGATCAGAAACGACATAGCTATTTTTAAACAACAGAGTGTAATTGCAGCCCGCAATACCCATTAAATGCCCAGTTGCGTTATGATTAAGATTAAGGATGTGGGAGGGTTTTCTGACTCAGAGGGCATTTTCTGACTGACACTGTAGGCGTTATGTGGCCTTCATCATAGCCACTGCAAGCTGCAGTTAGACCCATCTCATTTTAAAAGTATGGGTGATGTGAACCTGTTGAGAAACCTCTTAAAGGGCTAGTGAAGATGCAGAGGGTGTAGTTAGTTTTCCCTGTAGCCAAGACGGGCCCAGCCTCATACCCAGAAATTATTCTAAGACTGGACAAAAATTTCCTAGATGGGAATCTGAAATCAACCAGAACTAGTTAGGAGTAAGACTGAGCCTACAGTCAGCAGAAGAAAGTTAATTTGTGGAAAGACAAGGCAAAAGTTAAAACACAGGCAGAGAGAAGAGGTGAGAAAGGAGGTACTTTGGTGGTGCTATAAATGCGGACAACTGAATAAGCCACTCCACCCATAGACAGGGGTTCAAAATCTGTGAGTACAGGTTTGATGTGTCAACAGGATTTTATTTATCTTGTACTTTATGCTTCTTTGTTTACCTATATTGAATTCTTTATTGTATAATAAAGAAACTTGAATACAGCTTTACAAATTAAATGTTTTCTAACCTATTTTTATTTTTTTCAGATTTGAATGAATTTTTCTCAGTTTTTTTTTTTCCTTTGGCAGATGCACAGTGACATTATAGCATCATTTAAAACATTGCACTTTATTTTTAGTCACTTTGAACATGGAGTGATGATTTGAGGGCTCCCGCTGCTGTTACACTGGCCAGGAAGGTAATACATGAGGTTTTAGTTATAAACAACACATTTTTCATGACACGTGACTTGCCTGGTACTCTTCCAGATGTGGAGAGATGCTGTGAATGCACATTTTCTCATTGCACTGTGTATGTGATCAACTGACAAATAATTTGTGGATACTGAGAAGTCAACTTAATTTCTTTTAAATATTTTTGAAAAACACCATTACTAAGAGTCTACCATGAAAAGTCTGTTTCAAATGTGTGTAAATCAGTATATATCTCTGCATACCGTCTGTTTATATTTAATAGATGGGCTTTTCTGCTGACGTCCCACTCAGTGATGTTGCATAATGAATATTTACCTTCATAAGTTCTTTGTCTGCATCAGATGATTCATCTTTGTTAAAATGGATCAACATTTCATTCAGAAGTTTCACATTATTTTTCACCTCCTCTAACGTATTCACACGTTTTGTGACCTTTTGCATGCGGGCTTCATCCTTACAAAAGATAAAAAAAAACCTTAAGCTTTTTCTTCATTAGTTTTAATGTTATAAATGTGATAATAAAAGCATTGTTTATGTGATATATGACCCTGACTAAGAAACTGAAGTAGTCAAGTTGTTGTTTGTTTTACTTAGCTAATGATTATAACTATAAAACATCAAGAAGACTTAAGTACACAATAACAGCAACAAAAATAATAATTAACAAATACATTTTCTTTTAATTAATAAAAGGTCATGTTCAATAAATCTAGAAATTACTAAATTAAAACTTAACTAGGGATTTATTTCAATAAAGCAATATGACCTTTAGTCTATAAATTAAAAGCTTTTCTATAAGAAAAATAATCAAGCCAGTGTCTCATTAACACAGGCTGCAAACAGAACTGCCAAACAAGGAAACTGATCACACATACATATACTGTAAATTAGTAGCGTAAATTAAAGCCTTTAACAAAAAAAATTACCCTGAATGTAAATTTGTGGAATAAACATCTGTGTAGATGGCGGTAATGAGGTCAGCATTCTGGCATTTTGTTTGTTTTTTTTTTTAAACATGAGAGACAGCAATCTGATTAACTTTCTACTGTTTATACAGTGGCCAAAGAACACTATAATATGAAAATAAATAAATACATTGTTCCATTCAGGAGGGGCAAATGAAGCAAACTGAACTATGTTGCAAGGATGTTTGTTAAAAACCCAGTACGCTTGTGAGATTCAAAGTTTAAATGAGCATCCAAGGCAATGCACTTGCATTACTGTCACTGTTTTTTAATGAACAGATATGATGACAAGTTGTAGTTAGTGAACATTCAATAATCTTTAACATAATACTCACTTTCAATGTTTTATACAATACAATTAAACAAGGGCACTATAGCAGTGTATCTGTTAAAGCCTAAAGGAAAACGACTTTACCTCTTTAACCATGTTCTTTATGAGTCTATTGGCTTCCTGGAGATCTTCAGGGTTTTTACTTTTCAGCAGCTCAGCCAGTCTCTATGATAAGAAAAGTCAGAAAACACATCACAAAGTCCATACACTTGATTGACTGCTTCAGCATATGACGACCTCCTTCTACATTAATCTAGACCAGGGGCGTCCAACTCCAGTCCTGGTGGGACGCAGTGGCTTCAGGTTTTCATTCTAACCATCTTCTTCATTAGTGAGCTGTTTTTGCTGCTGATTAACTTGTTTTGCTTTAGTTTTAATTGACGTGACTCAGACCCCCTTAGCTGTTTCTTTTTCATTAACGAGCAGCCAAACAATAATGAGACACAAAACAAGGCACCACATGACCAGTTATCCTGCAAATAAAGAAAGGTGAAGGTCTCAGTCATGTTGGTCTGCTCAGGTCACCAAAACATTGTGGCGGTGGTCTTAGAAAAAACAGAAAGTCTGCTGTGGAAGAATGAGAGCAGCACGATATTCAATAACGGCTTTAATTAACAGCAAGAATTGGCAACTCATTAAGAAACTGGTTGGAGTGGAATTGGCTGGAGTTTGACGTTCCAATTTAGCAGATTATCTGTTGGCTTGTTTCACATCTAATTTCTGTTTTGCTGCCATTTAATGAAGAAACAAGTCAATTCAGAGGACTGAATCCTTAAAAACAGGGATATTAAAATGAAGGGAAAAGGAGTTAATTAGCAGTGAAAAGGGTTAGAATGAAAACCTGCAGCCACTTGGACACCCCTGATCTAGACCTTAGTTGTTCTGGTGGAGGAGAGGCCCAATATGTAATGGAGTTTCCACAGTCACAATGAATAAACAAAGCCCCAGTACCATTAGTTATCCAGGAACTTGGACATGACTCCAATGCACACAAATGTATAAAATATTCATTTAAGAAAGTGTAAGAAAAAAAACAGTATTCAAATATAACAATTTCAGAGAAGTCACTACAATGAAAAGCAACATGTTCACTTGTAACTGCAGTTAATGCTTCAAAATTAACATTTTCAGACAGAAAAAAAACAAAATGTTTATAGTTTACAAACCCACCTTACTCTTCTCTTCATCCTCAAATACAGGATTTTTTGGTCGGGTAGGAGGAGATGGAATGAGAGTCTTATCTACTGGGATCTCAGGATCTACAGACACAATGCCTGTCATTGAAGGAAATAAAGAGAAATTCAACAAATAGAAAATATGATATGCTGCGTTCCAATATGAGAGTATATTCTGAATCTTTTATTTACACCACGTAAAACCCTATATGGCCAGCAGACCGCAAACAGCTGTTCTGGTCTCCATGGCAAAGAAAGTTCCAACCTTGCTTCTTTAACATCTGGTAGGCCTCATTTATCTTTGCTTCATCAGGAAGTGCCACAGCCCAGCTGTACAGCATTTCAATCACCTTCCTCTTAACCTTCTCAGACACTCTGTCACCCAGGTACTGAAAGACAAGCAAGATTTGTATTAACTGCAACTTCCTTACAAACAATTACAACATAGGTGTCAACAGAAGAAGTATAATTTTGAATACACCTGAGAAATTTGGGGGTGGAGTGCACAAGATTTCCTAATTTAATGATTTAAAAAAACTGTAAGGGAGACATACAGTAGTGCATTTGTTTTACCAAAATCATTTCAAATTTGGGCAGACATTCTTCAGCATTTGCCTCTTATGTGTAAGGTCGTGAATTAAATTTTGAAAATATTCATTCAGTCCTAAACACAACAACAACAACAACAACATTTATTTATATAGCACATTTTCATACAAAAAAATGTAGCTCAAAGTGCTTTACATAATGAAGAATAGAAAAATAAGAGACACATTAAGAAAATAAAATAAGTCAACATTAATTAACATAGAATAAGTGTAAGGTCCAATGGCCAGGGGGGACAGAAAAAACAAAAAAAAACTCCAGACGGCCGGAGAAAAAAAATAAAATCTGCAGGGATTCCAGGCCATGAGACCGCCCAGTCCCCTCTGTAAACACGTAAACAAAGAAGCATTTCCTGTCTTAATGTCCTAAATATCAAGCTGCATCCCATTGCGTTTTTACTGTGAGTAGAAAATAAGAAGGGCAGAAACTGGCATTTGTCTAACACAATTTGGAAGTGACAGCAATTTTAATAGTTGTCTCACATAAAAAGCATTTATTTCAACACCATCATGCAAGGTCCTACAACTGAATATCTTACTTTACTTCAATACTACTTTACTCATCTACTGTATAAGACATAAGAGGTGAAATACAAAAATAACCGGACTGGGCTTGGGGCATTCCTGGAAAACCATCAGGAGGTCGCCGGACATGAATCATAGAACTATATCCCCTCCTGCACGCCCTCTCAACCAGCCGACCAGCTAGGTATATCATGTGAAAAGCCCAGTCAGTATTTGCACAACAATCGCTACATGAGTTGGCACAATAATGTTGGGTGAAATAAATCGAACAGCGCATCAACATTTCTTGCGAATTTTCTCTTTTTCCGTAAAGCAGTTTTTGACTGACAAAAACAATCCTGTCCTTGATCATCCTCCCTATTCGCCTGATTTAGCACCCTGTGATTTTTACTTGTTCCCGAAAATGAAACGTGACCTGAAAGGAACACATTTTTCTTCAATGTTGAAGAGCCTCAAGCAAGAAGACTTCCAGCACTGTTTCAGTCAATGGAAGATACATATGGAGCGGTGTAGAGATCGGGAGAGGGAGTATATAGAAGGTGACAATGTTTAGAATGCTGTAATTCATCAATAAATATATACATTTTTTTTTACCAATCCAGTTATTTTTGTATCTCACCTCGTACAGGTTGGTGGTGCGGGAGGTAAGAACAGACAATGAATGGAGCAGAAGCCCATCATGTTACATACTTAAAAGCAAAAATGCTCTACATCAGGCAATGTGGAAAAGAAAAACATTTATTACACACTTTCACATATCTGAAAATGGGAAATTCTGACTAAACATGCTTGTCAGTATTATTTTATTAATTGGTGTAAATACAAATCATGTATCACACAGAATTTACCAGACTTAGGTGTAGAACAAAATTTTTGTTACTGTCGTTTTAGAAATAGTCATTAAATAATCAGATAAATCAAAGCAATCATTCCAGTACAAAACCTACAATACTATGAAGCACTCACCTTAGGAGAAACAACTTTAATTAACTCATTTAAAAATCTAAATTTTCCAACTTCATTATGAAACCTTCTTCCACAGTTCTTCATGCAGGCTTCTAAAACCTGAAAGTTATAAAGTCAGGCTAAAGTACCACGTTTTACTGAGGCGTTACCACTTACTCTTATATACTTAACTCACACTACAATACTAAACTATATAAAAACAGCTGTTTTTTTTACAAATAAAATTCAACTTATTCAAATAAACCACAAAATGAGCATGGAAAAAACAGAACAATTCTCAGTCCTATCCCACTGCTTTTTGCTCAGGTACAGCCACAGAATATTTCCTCACAGTCATGGGCAGTATATAATCTGAAAAAGGCATGCAAAAGTGTGCAGTGGATATACATGAGCAAATTTCTAATGGGGTCAGATTACAGGTTTTAATAATAATGAATTCTGTAATCAAGCAAATCTCACAACTACAACTTAGCTATTATTATAACGGCATCTCTCTTCTTACAAATCTATATTCATTTGTGCCGAGACTTTGATAAGCAACAATTTTAAACATTACATCAAAGCAGATGTCAGAAATAAATAGAACTTGCACTATTCATGTAAATCAGGGATGTTAGCTTGAGTTTCAAGAGAGTAGGAGCGAAAAGTCATTTAGTGAAATGGCACAATCCACAAATGGTATTAACTATCTTCCAATTAAGAGTGCAAGGCTGCTAAATTAATCGATAATTTATACTGAATTATTCATATCAAAAACATGGATAAGTTAGAGTATATTTGAAAGTAGGTGCTGCACATTACACTCTCATATGAAGTGTATTAAAATTGCAAAAATGCCTTTAATGTTCATTCAATACAGGTATGTATTTAAAATCTTTCTTTCACTCACATAGCTGTCATATAGCATATACTGCTAAAGAATCATACACTTCTATTTAAAAAAGGATCGCTACACCTCTTCAAAAAGACAAACATTAGACTCTATGTGAACACAAAGTAACATAGCCAAAAAAAGCCATCTTATACACTAGTCATATGTAGGGCAAGTAATGTTCATCCCTAAAACTAAAACTCTCAACACTAAAGAAAGAGACTGGCCTCAGCAACACTTACTGACAAGGCCTGCAGGGCCTCCCATTCCTGTGGAGACTGGATCTTATGAGCCAATAATCTAACAGCAATCTGCGGACTTAAGTGAAAAATGCAGGTAAGATTTAGGCATGCACAGCAATATTATTATATAAGCAATGACATAAGACTTTGGTAGATATACTTGAAAAGCAATTGTTCATTTAGTTTTGATTAGAAGTTAAGATTTTAATGTACATTTTTTAGCTGTCTAACAGTTCAATTTTAAGCCAAATTGTCAAACCTTATCTATAAAAATTGCCTAAAATAACTTACTGACCTGAAACATTCCTATATTCTGTAAGAGGCATGCTGCTCCTGCTTCACTTGCCAAAGGTTACTAGTCTATCAATGTGTTTTACAGTCTTAGTTAGATGGAGACACACAAGTTTCAAACACACCACCTGAAGTCATTGGCAGGTACCAAAGAAGCGTTTACCCTGTAACAACCAAAATTTCTTTGAACTTGCATGAATACAAGAACATACCCTTCCAGTTCTTTATTGATTTGATCACAAAATCCAATAATGTACTCCCAGTCCTCCATTCTGTTGGAAGGGTTTGTGGCTTTATCTAAAAAAAAGGCATAAAAATACTTTTAGGACAAAACTGAAAACAACAGAGACCATCTGTATTAAGCAATATTTCAGTAAAAGTTATGACTGACATTCTGCTAAGCGTCGGTGATGTGTATGGCAATGTTTCATTTGTAGCTGACAATTGGGCACAAAGACACACACCAAGCAGGCTACAAATTAACAAAAATGGTGCAATTATCAAAAATAATACTCAAGAGTGTGTAGAACGAGCCCCGGACACAGACAGGCGGACAACGTTTTGTCACCCAACACACACATCTTTATTTACACTATTTACAGTTTTACTTTAGTGCACAACCCAGTGTCTCTGCGCCAAACCCCAAAGTCCAGGCCTCTCCTTCCAGTGCCTGCTTTCTTCGGGCCACCTCCACTCTTCTCCAGCAAGACTTCGTCCACTCCTCAAATGAAAGGAGGCGGCCCCTTTTATACAAGCCCGGATGGGCTCCAGGTGCTTCCCGACACTCCTCCGCGGACACTCCCCTGTGTGGCAGAAGTGCCGGCTGCGCACCCGGAAGCCCTCCGGGTGTCCCCAGTCTTCTTCCCCCCCAGCACTTCCTGGTGTGGTGGAAGTGCTGAGGTCCAGGGCTCTCCAGGCACCGGGGCGCCCCCTGGCGGTGACCACGGGCCCCCGCAGGGTTGAGCCTCCAAGCTCTGCACCTGTGGTCCCCAGTGTAACCAGGGCAGTCGCCCACTCGTGGTCTGGAGGAGGCGCAAGCCCTCCTCCGGTCCTCCTGGGCGTCCCGGCTGGGTACCACCCCCAGCCGTCTGCCACAAGAGACATGCACAAAACAAACAGAAATATCTAAACAAAATAGTATTGGCCTCTGGGCCTTCTTAAACAAGCCTTGAATTGGTGGAGTGCCTCACATACAGTACTTGCCCCCATAATATACCATAAATGCTTGTTTCTTCCCCCATATCTCCTTCAACAACATAGCTCTCCTTCTTTTTACCACTTGTGCGATCACCCAACTATTCTTCGTAAGCCTCTGGCTGTAAGTCTGTTTTAATTCCCATCCTAGGATCACTTTTGGTCAAGCCCCAGGATCTCTTCTTAGGTCAGAGACTAGACCTACACTAGTTGAATATTAATTACAAAAAGACTAAAATGATAAAATATCTAGGTACAAATACAAAGAGTTCAATTACCATATCCTTATTTGGTAACTACTCTCAGCAGCTCAACCTTATCTTCAAATACAAAAACATGTAAATGATTTTATCACTGAAAGAAAACTAGATATTCTAGTACTGATGGAGAACCTGCCTGTCAGTGATGGGATGCCTGTGCTTGCTAAAACAGCACCCCCTCAGTGTATTTTAGGTTACTGCATTCAAAAGGAAAGAAAGGAAGGAACTTGGCAATTATTTTCTCAGGTTAGTTGAGCTATTTTATTTTTATACTATTTTATCATCATCCATTCTTGCATTATCAGTCTACCATTTGCTTAAGTATAATGCCTTATTTATTCAGACATGAAGTCAGATTGACAGTGAACTTTTAAGTTGCTCTGCTAACAATAATGAACTCAAATTGTGCCACATAAATACAGTGGACACCATTACAGTGCCACAATCAACCTACGCTGGAGAAGATCAACATGATTGATGCAAGGACCTCTGCACTATTTTGCAGCACCCTGGTCCTCCAATCAGTTTGTGAAAATAGGGAGTAAGATATATGAAGCCAAGTGATGCTTCTCTGTCCCTTCAATATCCACGGTTTATTTCCTTATCAGACTGTTTTTTCATCTGGCTGAGCCACTGGCTGCCCTACTCCATCCATGACAATGGTGTGTTGTGCATCCCAGCAATGTCAGCTCCTATTGATCCCAACTCTCTATTTTTAAATAAAAGGACTGAAATTGACTGGATGTTTTTTAATGAAGAAAGACCAAATCTTAGCAAATCACAATGCTGTCATGTGCATCCGCCTCAGCAATGTTACTACTCTTGATACACTTAAATGGGACCATCTACCACAAAAGCACTTAAATAACAGTCGGGTCTCCTTATGTGTTAATTCAATTATTTGCAAAAGGCAGTTGACAAGTTGACGTCACTTACTCAGCACACAGCTCCAAGAAAAGAAGAAGCAAAGAAGTCTGGTTTGGAAAACACAGCCACGGCAATGTCTTACACACCAAATGTTTCGTGGACAAAAGTGAATATGATGAAAACTTAATTTGAGCAATGAAATTCATGGAGAATCTCAAATACATTTTACCATTTTATATGTATTTCTTGAGTGAATTAAAAAAATAAATATTTTTAAATGCATTTTTAACTATGAATTCAGAAAAGTTAAAACAGAGCCAAAAATAGTTCCTCCAGCATTATCTTGATTTACACAATGATGAATTAAAGGCCTGAGGTGGGCTGGCGCCCCCTGCCAAGGGGTTTGTTTCCTGCCTTGCACCCTGTGTTGGCCGGGATTGGCTCCAGCAGACCCGCATGACCGTGTGGTTAGGATATAGCGGGTTGGATAATGGTTGGATGGATGAAGTAAAGGCTGGGATAGGCTCCAAGCCCCTTGTGACCCTGAACCAGAATACATTATATTTTAGATCTTGAGCTATGTGGAACGTTGGAGTCAGTAGCCAACTTCAGCCTAACAGAAAATGTATTGCAACAGCATAAACGGGCTATTCGTGCAGCAAAGTAGTAGTAGTAGTTTATTTATATAGCGCCCTTCACAGACAAAAGGTCACAGAGCGCTGAACAGCAAATACAGAACAAATAAAACAGTTAAAACAAAACCAATAAAAACAATAAATAAACAAACTGGAACTATTCAGCACTGATTAAAAGCTTGTTTAAAAAGAAATGTTTTTAGTTGTTTTTTTTAAAACAATCAACAGACTCGACTCCACGCAGACCACAAGGCAGGCTATTCCATAGTCTTGGTGCCACAGACTGAAAGGTACGATCCCCACGGGTTTTTAGCCAAGTGCGTGGGACAACGAGAAGGCCCTGTTGCCCAGATCTTAAGAGTCCGGCAAGCTGTATGGCGTTGGAGGAGGCTGGTTAAGTACTCAGGGGCCTGTCCATGCAAAGCTCTGAAAGTAAGTACCAAAACTTTAAAATGAATTCTATAAAGCACTGGGAGCCAGTGCAGTGTGTACAGAATGGGAGTGATATGATCATTCCGGCTAGCACGAGTTAGGAGCCTGGCAGCTGCATTTTGAACTAACCGAAGGCGTGAGAGAGAGGACTTGCTCAAACCTGTAAAGAGAGCATTACAGTAATAAAGCCGTGAGGAAAGCAGCTCATATCCAGTATTCTGTTTGTTTGACTGATCAAAATAATTGTGCAATTGATCCCAACCCAATATGGGTATGCACAGATATCTACACTGAATGTGCATATTCAAAATGATCAAAATAAATTAATCAGACAGATGCAACCCAACAGAGGACAATGAATACCAACAGCAAGCTGGCCTCTACCGTTACTTAATGTTGTTTTCAGTACAGGACACTGGCGAAAATGTCAATTAAAGATTGCAAGAAAGATAAAAAGAAAAACAGACTTTGTAGCTGTTGCTTTCAATGCAGTTAAACTGCTGTATTTGATGTAGAAACCTGTGGACTTCAGAGGGGAGTACAAGATGAGGACTATTAAGATACATAACGGTGGTCTGATCACTTCTGAATGTTAAGGGGGCATTTGATTACTTGTGTCAACATCTGTTCACATATCCCTCTCTCTCTCGTATTCCCTAAATGTGCAAAATACATGCATTAGAAGATAGAATTCTTGATCAGTAAATGAGGGGGAGAGGTGGATCTTCATTTCAAACACACCATATTATAGGAATATGTCTTTCCTATTTATATTCCATGTTTTACAGAAATAAGTATTAATGGTATTTTAACAAAAATGCAAGTACAGAATACTAAAGGGTAATGGACATGCGGATTATCCGACACGAGTTTGGTCAGCATTTTTATTTCTTTTTTCAGATTGTGTGAAGTTGTCCAAAGTTGGTCACCTTTGTGTCCCATTCTATTTTTCACCATGAAAACATGAGATTTAGATTTTTTTCTTGGCCACCATTAATCTACATGGGGTAAGTAACATAAGAAAAAAACACCATTTTTGGATGGAATGTTCCTTTAAGCATTTTTAGGTGTGAAAAGAGATAAGATTCTCATGCAAATAGCATTATACCTTTGTTTCAGAGAAACAGAGGCAACATTTTAAAGAGTGGCTCAACAGGCATATGTCAGAGTAAGGAGAAAAAAAAAAAAGTTTTTAATTTTGACGTGTTAATTCTTGACACAATCTAACACGTTTACGTAAAACGATAAAGAAATGAACAAAGGAATTGTGCAACGTTTATCTTTAGTCATACTTGGAAACTTCATGAGGTAGTATAAAAGATGTCTCCAAACTAATCTGTAAACTTCCGCTACTTAAGGAAAATGTAAAAACTTCCGAAAACTGGTTATATATTTTCATTTATATCCCTTGTATAACATTTAGGCCCTATTATTAACACATAAGGGTTCAAATGTGGAAATGGGAAAATCTGAAACGCATATTTGAATACTGATATTTAGTCAAATATAAGCCATCTGTTAATAATATGAATGAATGCATGCACGTACATGTTAATACATAGCTCTGCAGTTTAATTCAAGCATACAAGTTGTTTCAGTAGATCTTTTAAAACTTGTTAACACGTCGCTTAGCGAAAGATGTTCCAGCAAATTCGACCCCACTCGATTAACACATTTCTGGTTGCCTATTTGAGTAGGTGAAAATAACAACCATACTGTTCACTTAGCTATGCATCAGGTGGCAAAAACCTTTTCCTATGCAGATTGTATTACTACTCAGTAACAGAAAAAGCAATTGTTCCATGTCAACTGAAAAACCTGAATTTAAAAGTTGCATTTAAAACATGCATTTCTTGATACATTTGCACCTCCTCTCAGATCTTTCTTTAAACAGTTGTTACGCTTCACTTATTCTGTCACCGCTACATTTGAGCCTGGGGTAATAATGCTGTCAAAACAGCTGAAAAATAGACGGGGTATCGGGGCTACCACACCCTGCCCCGCACTAAGACACCAATTGCTTCCCTTTCCTTTCCGCGAAATAATACAAGAACACTACAATTTACACGACCAGTCAACATTAGTATACTCGGAGCTATTCTTGCTACAATTTGCTGTCACTCACTAAGCCAGGACTCCAGCGTTTCTCCTTCCGGATCCGCCATGTTGGGCGCTCGAAGTAATCTCGCGAGAGGAGAAAAAAACCCACGGTGCTCTGAGACCGTCGCCTGGTAAAACATGACAGCTGTGCGCATCTGCAAAGCCTGCTTTTGGAAACCGCAGCACAGGGCGACGGACGAAATGGGCACATTGTTCTCAGTGTGGTTCCAAGCAGCTTGTCTGTCCTGCTTAGTTTTGAGTAATAATCAATATAAAGAGCCAAACAGTTTAGATAGGTAAAGTTGTTTTAAAGAGAACTATATAAGCTGAAATGCACTAGTTTATTGAAATTCCCCTGTATGATGTATTGTATGCATGTGCCTCCACTCGCAGATTGGTATTCCACGTCTAGTTCGAATCCCGTACAATGCCAAAAAGGGACTCTGCTCTGTTGGGCCCTTGAGCAAGGCCCTCAACCTGCAATTGCTCAGCGCTTTGAGTAGTGAGAAAAGAGCTATATAAATGCAAAAAAATATTATTATTATTATTAGATTCGAATTTGGGGCGTCTTTACCATGACGAGAAAGGTGATCAGAAGAAGCAGGTTTAAACCTGGACAGATAGTGAAATTAATTATACGATAAGCCCAACCTGTTAAGGAAAATCAGGTGTTATCATAGAAGAATACAAGTACATTCTTAAAAAAAAACAGCCTGTTCTGACAGTTGTTTTGGTCTCATGTTTGGGAGCAGATACCAAGCTTGTTATTTGTTTTAGTAATTATTTAAATATTTTTTATATACCAGGGATGCAATTCTATTCCTTTCACCATTAGGTTAGACTGAACCCCTTCAATAAATGGATGGATTGCTTTCTGATTACGTAAATCCAAAATATGAAGAAAACAGGAGAGTAATTTGGAGTGCAATTTCAAAATAAATGAATTAATACAATTATCAGGAGGTTGACGTTTTCTTACCGCAGCTAAAAGGCTGACCTATTTTTGGATGTATTTATACAATATTGTTTTTGTGTGGTCTTAAATCTCTCTTTTTAAGATACTTAACTTACGTTATTATGTATGGAAAATTTCACATTTTTAAATGTAAATTGCCCAAGAAGATATTTGATTTTACACAATTTAAAATGGAAATTGTTCATTATATGAATGTACTAAGGAATTCTAATGCTTATAATAGCATTAGATAAAGATTGTTAAATTATTGTAGATTTTATATAGAATATATAAACTGGTCATCCTCAATTTATTTTATTTACCTTAATCTTTTATGTTTGTGTCATTTATAATGTGCCTCTGTATATGTATTTTTTCTCTCTATGATTATTATTAAATGTGTTAACTGGAATCTGTCTGATGTCGGTTAAAAACACTTACACTAGGAAAATGAATTCAAATTTCCCAAGTGAATTGTATTACGCTGTCACCTTGCGTCAGGATCAGGTAGTACACGTTTTGCTAAAATTAATATTAACTATAAGGCAGCGCACCGGGCACCAAAGTTGGGGTCCTTATTGAGCAAATCCAAGATGTCGGTATCCATAGCCAGGTTTCTCAGGCCGTGGTGTCCTGGGTAAGTATATGACCGTATCAGTAGTAGTTATTAGCAAGTTTGGCTGTTGTTTTAGAGATGGGTTTAATACTCTTCCCAACCGAGCAGGATGATGTGCCATTTTGATTTCACAGCGCTATCAGTGCAAGTGAGTGAAGAAGCAGCTCATATCCGAGCACGTATATCCTAACTGTTTTTTGTTAGTCAGACGAGAGTTTAATTGATACGGATATAAAACGTACAGCTTTGAAATGCATACCACTGCCACTATTTCCTTAGCAAGGCCTCCGACAAACCAAATGATGACAAAACATTATGAATACGCCCGCCGAAAGGTTCATCCAACCATTGCGACAGGCATTGGCACCACAGACATAGAATTACTAGACGTCGTATGACTAACAGCATCGTACGCCAACATCGCTGCCATACTGCGAGTGGCACTGCTGTGGAGTGAAGTACTGTAATGGATAAAGATGCTCCACGCATGTGCTGCTTGGGATTGTACAAACCGCTGTATGCATTAAACCATATCCCCGGGGATTACATTTCGTTGGTAAAGCTGAACGATTGTTTTGGTTATATTTGGCCATTAGAAAATCCCGTTTTATAATCTTAATTTTAGCTACACCGCGGTAAAATAGCAAAGTTATGCATTTATGTGCTCAAGTGAGCCTCTAAACAACGTTTTGGCTAAACGTATTTAGTCACTAACTATGTAGATTGTTGTTAGCTGTTAACATTTCTCAAACTTTGAAGGTTTCCCAAAGATTTCCACCTCAGGAAGCAGTGGGAGGTCAGGTAGCCCTTTGACAGGATTTTGAGAAAGCTGTCCTGTGATGTGTGCCGTGCTAGTTTGGTAACAGATGCTGTACCGGCATCATATGATCAAAGCTACCACTTGCTCACATTAAAAAACAAAGGAGGTTTGATGATTCCTTCTGAGGGTACAGTCAAGGTGGTCAAAGTAGCTGAGCGTGTTATCCGACAGTCGACATTAGGGCAAGCTGTCAGTGTATCTTTGATCAATCACTTTGTTCGGGCTGAGATTGGTTCAGATGATGTGTTTTTTCTCAGGTAGCACATTGAGGAAACTCAGTTTGAAATTGACAACCATCATTTCATGCTCATGTCTTTAGTTGTGTCTGTCGTCCACAAACTAAGGCTGCACCAGACTGAATACTCTCAAATTACAGAGTGGCAACACACGAAAAAAGCTATGTAAGACAGTTCTGTTTCAAGGATTTTAGATCCTATCCTGTATATATTTAAGTAACCACATTGTGTGTGTGTGTGTGAGAGAGAGAGAGAGATCGAGAGAGGAATGAGTGAAATGTTTTCAGAAATTATTAAGCCAATTTGTATACAATAAGATTGTTTTTTTGTCATCAAGTGTATCATTTCACTGTTAAAAGAAAGACCAGACTGCCAGTTGCAGTCTTACTATTTTGACTTTCAGACATTGGTCAAGTTATTGTCTCAGTAATTAATAATAATAATAATAATAATACATTTTATTTAATAGGCGCCTTTTTTAGCACTCAGGGTCACCTTACAATAAAATTAAACATTAGTAAAATAAAAACAAGAGAATGATAAATCAAAAAGGAATAATTAGCAAACAAACAAAGATAACTGGCAATAACAGTGCAAAATTCACAATTGGTATGTCAGTTTGAAAAGATAAGTTTTGAGGGTAGTTTTAAAATGTGTTATTGAATCGAGCTGATGAATATGAGAGGGAAGAGAATTCCCGAGTTGAGGAGCACCAGGAGAGATGCTCGAGCTCCCATAGCACGGAGTCTGATGTGCGGTACAGAAAGTCGAGCTGCAGATGAGGATCTGAGTGAGCGAGAGGAGTGTCAGTCTGGAGGTGATCAGTGAGGTTGTGGAGAGCTTTAAATGTTCAGAGCGGTATTTTGTATTGTATTCTGTAGTTAACAGGGAGCCAGTGAAGTTGAGAGAGAGTAGGTGTAATATGTTCAGTGGATTTAGAAAAGCAGGTTATTATCCTGGCAGCAGAATTGTGAAGAAGTTGTAAGCGATGGATAAGTTTTTGTGGGATGCCAGATAGAATAGCATTACAGTAATCTATACGTGAGGTGACTCGGGCATTAATTGATACTTCAGTACTGTGTTGTGTAAGAACAGGATAAAGTCTAGAAATGTTTCGGAGATGGAAGAAGGCAGTCTGAGAAATGTTACTTATATGGGAGGAATTATTACATTTATTATTATTTAATAATTGACATTATTAGTGTATAAATGGATATAAATAATTGCATTTAAATGATTCGCCAAAGTCTGTTGTATGTAAACAATACTGTTTTATATTATTGTATTTTCATCACTCAAACATCAACATAAAACTCACACATGAAAACTTCTGCCTTGGATAACAGAGCTGCAGTGTCAGTTTATATAATTAAAGAATTATTTGAAAAGGCAGGCTCAAGTGTGGGACACACGCTTGACCCCCTGGAGTTGGTGGCAAAGGAGAGAATTAAAACAAAACCGAGTGTCATTATGAACAATGCTAAACATCCTCTCTGTGACACACTAACACTGAGGACTTTCAGCCAACATATTATTCAGTAGAAGTGTATGAAGAAACTTCAACGGGGGCTCCTTTATACCAATAACAATATGCCTGCATAATCCCTTACTGGGAATGACTGTTGGTTTTATCTTTAGCCAAATCAGAAATGTTCTTTATTTTAAGTTTCATTCCTTTTTATCATTATGCTGTACAGTATATTTGAATGGCATATGTTGTTTGTTACAATAATATTTCTGTATTAATGAGCTATTATAAAAAGTTAATTTCTCCTCCTGGGATGAAGATTATTACATTATCTATCTGTCTATCTATCAATCAATCACAGTATGTAGTGCCTTTTGTATCTATCTAGCAGCAAATAAAACCGATTTCACAATGCAGATACCTGTTTTAGGATTTTGCAGGCCCGATGGAGTAAATACAATCCCTATTATTTGGATCCTGAGGTGAGTAAAGAATACTTCAACACACCAGAGACTGAGCTGACTGATGCGCAGAAGGCAGAGCGGCAGCTGAAAACTACCCATCCTATCAAGGCTGCTCCTTCTAATCTTACCAGCTCTGTGTTGAGTGACCCTCTAATCAGGTGAGAAAACAGATGGCAAACAATTTTTGCCTTGTTTGGTGCTTCTTTATAAAATGGTTACATATACTAATTTTTCTCCTGTCAAATTAACAATTTCACATTATTATTTTTTAAACAAACCTACTTTGCATCTGGTCTTCCATGTTTTTGAAAATTTGTAAAAAAAACTGGAGGTCATGTCTTCAGAACACAACCCCATCACTTGTCATTTTACATCTGTCACTGAATGTGTGACTAGTGTGTAAAGTCTCAAGAGTTTAGTGTTCCTTACAAATGGGCCTTCAGCTTGGTTGGAGCTGCGTGGATTCTTCCAGGGTGCTCTGGTTTTTCTCCCATACCCTCAAAGACATGCTTGCCAAAATTAATGACAATTTTAAAATAGTCCAGTGGGAGTATTGGTGCGTGTTTGAATGAGTGCTATGACGGAGTGATGCCCTGCTCTGTGCTGGTTGTTCATTGTGCCCACTGCTGCTGCGAGAGTCTCTGGCCCCACCGTGATCCTGAATTACATTAGGTATCTTTGAAAATGTATGTATATGTCAAGTGGCCACTTTATTAAATAACTATATCAAGTTCATGCTTAATTTGCCCCTTGAATTGGACATACAGGTGTTTAAAGTGCTGGCCCATTTTGACTCCAATGTTTTCTTTAGTTGTTCTGTTAGTTGGTTACGTAGATGTTTGATTAGATGGAAATCTGATGACTGGGAAGGCCACACATTAGGATTTGAAAATATTTACAGGTGGTGACGCTGAATTTTCTGCCATATGGATTATCTTACTGAAAATCCCATTCTCGGGTGGGTACACTGCTGGGATAAAAGGATAGACCGGACTGGTAAAAAGTATCAGATACCTGGTGGCATTGAAATGTTTCTCTGTTCATACAAAAAAAACCTAACTTGTGCCACAAAAATACAACCCCAGTCTGTATAGCTGACACTGAACAGGATCACTATACCCTGGATCTTTCATCAATGTAAAACAGCAGGAACCTGACACTCGTCAGACAAAGCAGGGCTTTCCCAGTCCTTCAGTTGCTTACTGCAGCTACACTATTTTTCGTTTGACAAGTGGAGTGAGTTTGGGTGATTGACTCATAAAGATCAAACCTTACATGCTGTGTGATATGTTTTGAGTTCTAATACACATCTTTGACATCAGTGGAAAAAGTAGCACATTAGAACGCACAGTTTGTATGTCCTTGTCATAGGTCTGGTTTGGAAGTCGATGACCCAAACCAAGTTTCACTGAGTTTTGTGTTTTCCTATCAAAAGTTTCTTGGAACAACTACAGTGTTATGAATGCTACAAGTTATCTGAATAGTGTGGCTTGTCAGGTGCAACACTTCACTGCAGTAGCTTTATTGAGTGGCAGATTTTTATGTATACAGTCGTGGCCAAACGTTTTGAGAATGACACAAGTATTGCTTTTCACAATGTTTGCTGCTTCAGTGTTTTTAGATCTTTTTGTCAGATTTTTTTTATGGTATAATAAAGTATAATTACAAGCATTTCATACATTTATGCAAAGTGGCAACATTTGCAGTGTTGACCCTTCTTTTTCAAGACCTCTGCAGTTCTCCCTGGCATGCTGTCAGTTAGCTTCTGGGCCAAATCCTGACTGATGGCCACTGCCCATTCTTGCATAATCAATGCTTGGAGTTTGTCAGAATTTATGGGTTTTTGTAATTCCACCTGCCTCCTGAGGATTGACCACAAGTTCCCAATGGGATTAAGGTCTGGGGAGTTTCCTGGCCATGGATCCAAAATTTTAATGTTTTGTTCCCCGAGTCACTTAGATATAACTTTTGCCTTATGGCCCGGTGCTCCATCATGCTGGAAAAGGCATTGTGGGTCACCAAACTGTTCTTGGATGGTTAGGAGTAGTTGATCTCAGAGGATGGTTTGGTATGATACTTTATTCATGGTTGTGTTCCTTGGCTGAGAAGCAACCCCACACATGAATGGTCTCAGGATGCTTTACTGTTGGCATGACACAGGACTGATGGTAGCGCTCACTTTTTCTTCTACAGGCAATCTTTTTTTTCTGGATGCCCCAAACAATTGGAAAGGGGATTTATCAGAGAAAATGACTTGACCCCACTCCTCGGCAGTCGATTCCCTGTTCTTTTTACAGAATATCAGTCTGTCCCTGATGTCTTTCTTGGAGAGAAGTGGCTTGTTTGCTACCCTACTTGGCACCAGGCCATCCTCCAAAAGTCTGCGCCTCACTGTGCATACAGATGCACTCACACCTGCCTACTGCCATTTCTGGGCAAGCTCTACACTGGTGGTGCCCCGATCCCACAGCTAAATCAACTTTAGGAGATGGTCCTGGCGCTTGCTGGACTTTTTGGGCACACTGAAGCCTTCTTCACAACAGCAATGGAAATGGGTTTTTTTTGGGATTAAGTTCATTTTCATGGCAAAGAGGGACTTTGCAATAATTCATCTGATCACTCTTTATAACATTCTGGAGTATATGCAAGTTTCCATCATAAAAACTGAGGTAGCAAACTTTGTGAAAATATGTGTCATTCTCAGAACTTTTGGCCATGACTGTATGCTTCTTGAGAAAAGTCTAACAAAGTCACCAGATCTCACTGGAGCCACTGGCTGAGATAGGATAAATTATTTGGATTGATGATTCATTGGCAGCTATTTTGCAACAACTTTGGGAGTTGACAATGGTCCTGCCTCCATGTGTTATGTTCTGGCTGTTCTAAGTGCAAATGGAGGATCAGAATGTGTGAGCCTAATAAAGTTTCCACTTTGTCTGGTGCCCTTCCCGGGATTTGTTCCTGCCTTGCACCCTTTGTTGGCTGGGATTGGCTCCAGCAGACCTCTGTGACCCTGTGTTAGGATATAGCAGGTTGGACAATGACTGACTGACTGTTTACTTTCATATTACAACATTCGTTTGTGTTATTTTAGTCCAGAGGTGGGCAAAGTCATTCCTGAAGGGCCGCAGTGGCTGCAGGTTTTTGCTCCAACTCAATTGCTTAATTCAAAAACAATTCTTGCCAATAATTCAATTTCATGGCTTGTTAGTACTTTAACTCTGCCCTATCAGGCCATTCTCATATCTTAGATTTTTATTTTTACTTTCTAAGGATATCATCCAAATGATTTGAAGTCTAAAATGAAAGAGTAATACACTGCCTTTCACTTTTTTCTCTTCACTTTCCTCCCAAATATTTAAACCAAATAGTGCACAATAAATACACACAGGTGTAAATGGAAACAAGCTAAATAGAGAAATGCTGCTTTGTTTTGTCATTTGAATCTTACTGCTAATAAAAAGCCATTAAAAACTAAGAGAACAGCTGTTTAGGACTAAAATAAGAAATAAGGGTCCAAAATCTTAATGAGTGAGACAACTAAAATGAAGCACAAGCATTACTTGAGCAATAAATGCTTCTTATGAAGCAACTGGGTTGGAACAAAAACCTGCAGCCACTGCGGCCCTCCAGGACAGACTTTGCCCACCCCTGTAAAATTTAGTCAGTTCTCTGAGGCAGGATTAGTGTTCAGTACTTTGAATATTATATCATCACCAGTAGTACCAGTGAATACACTTGACTTGAGCATTCATAGTTTTCATACTCTTTTTCTGTACGTTTACCATTCGTTTGCTCAGAGGTTGATGCGCTTGATGCTTCCAGAGCAGCTCTTGTTTTCTCCACCCTAGTGACCCGCTTCTTTTCTTTTGTTGGCATCTCTTCGCATTAAAACTGATTAAGGTAGTGTTTGTGTTGCAATTACTTAGTACATTTTCTTTAAATTTTCACTTAAGCTGGCGCTTAAGTCTTAACCTGCCTCAAGAATGATTTAAGATATGAAGAGGTAGGTGAAGTGACGGCGAAGGGATGAGAACAGTACCAGTAAGCATGCGCCGCACGGCCGCCCTGCTGTCTGCTGCTGAGAGTTGATTCTACAATAAAACCCATCCATCCGTCCTCTTCTGCTTATCCGAGGTCGGGTCGCAGGGGCAGCAGCTTGAGCAGAGAGGCCCAGACTTCCCTTTCCACGGCCACCACTTCTAGCTCTTCCGGGAGAATCCCAAGATTGTTCCCAGGCCAGCCGGTAAACCTAATCCCTCCAGCGTGTCCTGGGTCTTCCCCGGGGCCTCCTCCCGGATGGACGTGCCCTGAACACCTCACCAGGGAGGTGTCCAGGAGGCATCCTGATCAGATGCCCGAGCCACGTCGTCTGACTCCTCTCGATGCAGAGGAGCAGCAGCTCTACTCTGAGCCCCTCCCGGATGACTGAGCTTTTCACCTTATCTTGAAGAGAAAGCCCAGACACCATGCGGAGGAAACTCATTTCAGCCGCTTGTATTCGCGATCTCGTTCTTTCGGTCACTACCCATAGCTCATGACCATAGGGTGAGGGTAGGAATGTAGATCGATTGGTACATTGAGAGCCTTGCCTTTACGGCTCAGCTCCTTTTTCACCACGACAGACCGATGCAGAGCCTGCATCACTGCGGACGCCACACCGATCCGCCTGTCGATCTCACGCTCCATTCTTCCCTCACTCATGAACAAGACCCAGAGATACTTGAACTCCTCCACTTAGGGCAGGATCTCTCCCCCAACCCTGAGAGGGCACTCCAGCCTCCGGCGTTTTCTACAATAAAACAAAAAATAAAAAGAGGAATAACCTTGGAGGTCAATCATCACCCTGAGAGTGGATAGGAGATGTCACATAGTATATGTGTACCAAATTTCAGGTCAACAGTTCAAACGGTTTGCGAGCTACATGTGATTTAAAATCCTGGACAGACAAACGAACAGCCACGGTAGCGTATTCTATATAAAGATTTTGATTAGGAGCAACACAAGGAAGGAAAAAATAAAGTAGTGCTGAGATACAGTTTGTTAGTCTTATGATAAAATTGTTTAAATTAATTTTTTACAAAGCAAAAACAGGATTTTAGACATTTTAGGAAGTGTTTTGGCTGTAGAGGTTCTCACAGTTGACGATGTGCACGGGAGTAAAAACAATGCTGTTTTTCTCCGAATGTTCAGTTTGGCTGGGTAGACAGCTATAGGAAGTAGTTGTGGTTATTCCAAACTTCTTCCATTTAAGAATTATGGAAACTGGGGAACTTTTCATGCTGTAGAAAATTCCTTGTAGCCTCCCCCAGATCCATACCTTGACATAATCCTGTCTCTAAGCTCTGCAGACAATTCCTTCAACCTCATGGCCAGATTTTCTGCTCTGGTGCATATTGTCAACTGTGGGAACTGCTATAGACAGGTGTGTGTGTTTCCTAATCATGTCCAGTCAATTGAGCTGATCACAGGTGGACTCTAAACAAGGCATAGAAACATCTCACTGATGATCAATCACATGAGATGCACCCTGAGCCAGATCTCTAGTGTCATAGCAATAGGGTTTGAACACTTTTGGCGATGTGATATCTAAGTTTATTATTACTAAATTTGGAAAAATTAAAACCCTGTTTACACTTTGTCACTCTGGGGTATTGGATGCTGCAAGATGAGAAGAAGTTTTAAAATTTTTTTAGTATAAGGCTGCAACATAACAGTGTGAAGAGAGTGCAGTGGTCCGAATACTTTCAGAATGTACTGATCACTGTATACCTCACAATGACTCATTTGTTTGTTTCTCTGCACTCCTCTCAGTACTACTTTGAACAAAAGTGCATTCCATTATGTTGTAATAAATCACCTGTTACATAATTGAATAAAGCCAGTCCATCTATTTTAACAGAAAAAATTAGGAACATAAGCAGCTCTACATAGTAGTAAAAGATTTGGAGAACAGGGTGTATCAAGTATAGGTGGCTACAAAATTCGTGAGACTGCGTCTTTTATATAGAGCATGTATGTGGGACACACCTTGAAGAAATTGTAAAAATATAGGAAAACTGTAAATTGTTGTAAACCAGGAAATTAACTTTTTCATCTCATCCACAGTAAATTTATTAATATGATGATGAAAGATGGGAACAAAGTATTGGCCAGGAGCATCATGACACAAGTAAGTGTAAAGCCCATTATAAAATACTATATTTCCATGCTTGAGGATTCCAAGAGTCTCACCTTATTACCTTTTAAGGTTTCTGTCATTTTCACATTAATCACCTTAACTACAAACTTGTAGGGATAGTAATATGGGGTACACAGAGACTAGGGGAAGGCACATTACCATATTTGTGTGTCCCATCAGACTGGTGGTGTATGTGTGTCTTTTGTTGGCTTGGTACGCCTAGGCTGGTTTACTTCCTCACACCTAGTCATCCAAAGTCCAAACCCACCAAAACCAGTACAATACAGAACACATGGAGTCAAGATCCTGGTACAACACTGTGCACAAGACGGCAACCCGTCATTAATTTGTATGCTAATTCATTGTGCAACACACTTTTATTTCAGTTGTCTCAGGAAAAGGGATTTATGCTTGTATTAAAATGTGTACAATTAAATTTTTCCTCCTGTATTAAGAAATCTTCGTAAAGCTTGTTGGTTCAGGGTTTAGTATTTATACTTACTATGGTTTTTTTTTTTCTTCTTCTAGACATTAGAGAATATAAAGAGAAAGCAAGTGGAAAAATATCATAAAGCTCCACCTTCTGAGAAGGATGGGATCGAGTGTAATCCATACACAATATTTCACCAGGCATTGGAAAACTGTAAACCAGTTATTGGCTTAACCTCCATTCAGAGGGGAGGGAAAAACTATCAGGTAAGGGAGTTTTTTTTCTTTCTGTCAAATAATGTATGTTTGGAAATATTAAGAAAGGCTTGATTAGTCCTAGATTTATCACATAATCTTCAGTTGTCAAAAGGGAGAGAAGAACCCACTGTAGAGCTTCTCTATATACACTAAAAATAAAGGGCTTGTTATGGCCATGGAAAGTTCTTTAGCCTTATCATTTGACACTTTTTTTTTTCCCCCCATTGTTTCACCTCTCTATAGGTACCCACACCCCTGACAGACAGCCGTCGAAGATTCCTGGCCATGAAGTGGCTTATTACAGAATGCCGTGAAAATAAACATCGGCGAACACACATGTACGAAAAACTGTCCCAGGAATTACTCAGTGCTTTGGTTAATGAAGGCAATGTCATCAAAAGAAAGCATGACCTGCATAAGATGGCTGAAGCAAACCGAGCCTTTGCCCATTACCGCTGGTGATAACAGCAGTTTGCTTAAACACTGACTTTGATGCGGAAGCGCTTACTGACTTTAAACAAACAAATCCTACTCTGCTACAGGGCTGCTAGGAGGAATGTCCACTGGTGAATGGTGTGTCCGATGAAGAAAGTAGTTAATGTACAAGTCTGTTGAGGCTAATTTGCTTATCAAGGTGGCTGTGATGTACACTGTACCATCTAAATAAATACAATGGTCAGTTTATGCTTTGTTTATAATTTTGTGTTAAATCGAGATTACCAGAATTCAATTTATTAGAAAATATTGGTAAAGAGAAAATGGGTAGCATCTAAAAAAAACATAGCTCTGTCTAGATGTTTTTAAATTGGTACACCTATAAAACAATGCTTTTCTTGGGACTGTCCACTGTAGTCTTTATAAATGCCACTGTAAATTCTTTTTAGCTAATAAACACAATGGTCTTGTAAAGTTGCACCTGGTCAAAAATTTATTTATAACCATATTTTTATAGTAAAGTACAAAATAATTTATTAAATCTAAAGCTTAACATACACTTCTATTCAAACTGATCAAGAAAATCCAATAAACACTTCAATATAAATCAATGTATTTAACAACAAATACACCCTTTCCATTCAACCTGGAGGGTACCATGTCTCAGACTATAAAATAAAACAACTATATTTACAGCATGCTTGTCACACAAGCTCCTTATATAAACAAGTGCCATCAGATGGCAGCAAATTCATTGGAAATTGGAAAAGTGAAAGTATGATAGATTGAACTGTTAGTTAGAAAACATTGATGCTCATTCACCTTCTTATTAGGTCAAAGTTATGCCTACTGGTTTAGGATTAATAGGAATGGAATGTAAAATTGCAAAAATTTTACTTGGATTTTTATTGCTTTTTAGATGGATGTTCTATTGAGGACCTAACATCATTTAGCATTTTGTTACAAACAGTGGGAATGTTAAAGAGAACTGTTTTGGGGATGAATGGCACAGTATTGTGAGATGTAGACAGGTTGCAGTGGAAGAGCTTCTTTCAGAATGCAGAACTGTTCTCCCTGAAAATAAATCCGTTTTAATTTCGGAGCTCCCAGAACAAGCCGACTTCACTGTACATTTTTTTTTTAGCACCAAGAGTGAAATTTGCAGCCCTTTTTGGAAATTAAAAATTGTCTCTACTGAAGAATCCAAATCACTCATTAGGGGAAAAAAATCCTTAAACATTTTGCTACAGCAGCAGAAGCAACTGTGTTAGCCATTTGTAGATTACAATCTCAAAAGTCAAACCTTAACTTCACTTGTATGCAAGTGATTTTTTTTTCCCCAGACAAAATGTATGCCACGTACAATTTTTACCTCCTGATTAGCCCAGCTGCTGTTCACAATTATGAAAATATAGTCAGTCAATCTGTTACTTCGCTGTAATAGTATTTCTGTGCAGAATCACTGAGCCGCCAACCACTGGCTCGAAATTCTAGAATCTCCAGTAGAAGCAAGCGAGCCAACGAACTCAACTCGTTCTGCAAAAAGAAGCCATCTCGAAGAAGAAAGAAAAGCTCATCCATGCGTTGCACATTCATCTTTTCCAGCTGATCTCCAATGCGGTGCAACTGCATGACCAAACAATCCACCTTTAATGAAACATGGCATGTATTAGAATGGGGGACCACCACAACCAAATTCAAGATTTAAAGAAAAAGCAGCACCATGTGTGCATCCCCAAGCTAAATCCATCTTTAAGCATAAAAAGAACAGAAGAATCTTAGTTTTGCTTGGCTACTAAAATAAGTTTGTTTCTGGCAGACAGGAGATAGGTTGTTTGCTATTTGATGCAAATTACAGTACATTTTTACTGTCTAATTAAGACAACTAGACACAAAGTGTGAGACTGACTCCTAAAAATATTCATCCATTCATTCATTTTCAAACCCACTTATTAAAGTTTCATATATCCATAAAAGGGGCAGTATAAATGTAACTGACTTGTGTAAAATATATTGAAAGCATCTGCTTCTCTACAGCTCATGACCATTAAGGTTTTAACATTCTACTATAGTTAAGAATATATAAAATTCTGAGTAGACCCAATTACTCGCATTTGCTACTATGGTACGATGAACAGATCTCATGACTTAAAAAGGAATTACGTCTGAAGAGCTTTACTGGGAAGGTCCAAGGATAAAGTCTGTTCAACCTACTAATGCTTCATAAAGCAGCATGGTTGATCCGATACCTTGTTCATGGAACAACACTGAAGTTAGTTTCCAGGAATATCACTTACCTTTAATCAATAAACTTTAAAGTTTCACATCTTTTAATAACATATAAAAAAAAAAAAGATGGTTTCCTTAAATAATGACAGATTTTTGGTCTAAGCTAAGATTATTTTTCCCATTTTTGTAAAGAATGACAGAAGAGTCTTTTGTAAGAATAGGAGATTTTTTCCATGCACTTCCTGGTTTATAATGTCAGAGGCTGATTTCAAAGCTAATTTGGTTAAAGGTGAATGATATTCCAGGAACAACATTAGGTTTTTGTTGTTCCGGAAACAACACTGAGAATATCAAATTCACCTGAGAGACTAGAAGCTCCAAGATGCAACATCAAACATTTTGACTGTTAAAAGCCATTCACAGATTCAGAATGGAGGGGAAAAACATCTACAGTCGTGGCCAAAAGTTTTGAGAATGACACAAGTATTGTTTTTCATAAAGTTTACTGCTTCAGTGTTTTTAAGATGTTTTTGTCCGATGTTTCTATGGTAACTGAAGTATAATTAGATAGATAGATAGATACTTTATTAATCCCAAGGGGAAATTCACATAATCCAGCAGCAGTATACTGATAAAAATAAACAATATTAAAGAGTGATAAAAATGCAGGTAAAACAGACAATAACTTTGTATAATATTAAAGTTTCACCCACCCAACCCCCCCGTGGAATTGAAGAGTTGCACAGTGTGGGGGAGGAACGATCTCCTCAGTCTGTCAGTGGAGCAGGATGGTGACAGCAGTCTGTCGCTGAAGCTGCTCCTCTGTCTGGAGATGATCCTGTTCAGTGGATGCAGTGGATTCTCCATTATTGGCAGGAGCCTGCTCAGCGCCCGTCGCTCTGCCACGGATGTCAAACTGTCCAGCTCCGTGCCTAAAATAAAGCCTGCCTTCCTCACCAGTTTGTCCAGGTGTGAGGCGTCCTTCTTCTTTATGCTGCCTCCCCAGCACACCACCGCATAGAAGAGGGCGCATGCCACAACCGTCTGGTAGAACATCTGCAGCATCTTATTGCAGATGTTGAAGGACGCCAGTCTTCTAAGGAAGTATAATCGGCTCTGTCCTCTCTTGCACAGAACATCAGTATTGGCAGTCCAGTCCAATTTATCATCCACAATTACAAGCATTTCATAAGTTTCAAATTGACAATTACATTTTATGTTGTACCGTGTTAGCCATTATGAATGTAGTGAGAAGGCAAGCAAAATGACACATTTTATTGGCTAACTAAAAAGATTGCAATATGCAAGCTTTCGAGGCAACTCAGGCCTCTTTCTTGAGGTGAGATGTTAGCCAATAAAAGGTGTCATTTTGCTTGACTTCTCACTACATTAAGTTTATGCAAAGAGTCAATATTTACAGTGTTGGCTCTTCTTTCTTTTTCAAGACCTAGGCAATTTGCCCTGGCATGCTGTCAATCAACCTCAGGGTCAAATCTGGACTGATGGCATCCCATTCTTGCATAATCAATGCTTGAGGTTTGTCAGAATTTGTGGGTTTTTGTTTGTCCACCCACCTCTCGAGGACTGACCATAAATTCTCAATGGGATTAAGGTCTGGGGAGTTTTCTGGCCATGGACCCAAAATTTTGATGTTTTGTTCCCTTAGGAACTTAGTTATCACTTTTGCCTTATGGCCCGGTGCTCCATCATGCTGGAAAAGGCATTGTTGGTCACCAAACTGTTTTTGGATGGTTGGGAGAAGTTGCTCTCGTAGGATGTTTTGGTACTATTCTTTATTCATGGCTGTGTTCTTAGGCAAAATTGTGAGTGAGCCCACTCCCTTGGCTGAGAAGCAACCCCACACATGAAAGGTCTCAGGATGCTTTACTGTTGGCATGACACAAGACTGATAGTAGCACTGCTCACCTTTTCTTCTCCAGACAATCTTTTTTCCAGATACTCCAAACAATCAAAAGAGATTCATTAGAGAAAATGACTTTACCCCAGCAGTCCAATCCCTGTTTTTTATCAGAGAGAAGTGGCTTCTTTGCTGCCCTTCTTGACACCAGGCCAACCTCCAAAAGTCTTCGCCTCACTGTGCGTGCAGATGCACTCACACCTGCCTGCTGCCATTCCTAAGCAAGCTCTGCACTGGTGGTCCCCCGAATCAACTTAAGGAGACAATCCTGGTGCTTGTTGAAGCCTTCTTGAAAACAATTGAACATCTCTACTTGAAGTTCTATTCTAACTCAATCAGGATGACAGAGTGATGTCCAGCCTTGTCCTTGTCAACACTCTCACCTGTGTTAACAACAGGATCACTGAAATGATGTCAGCAGGATCTTTTGTGGCAGGACTGAAATGCAGTGGAAATGTTTTTTTTGGGATTAAGTTCATTTTCATGGCAAAGAGGGACTTTTTAATTAATTGCAATTCATCTGATTACTCTTCATACAGTTCTGCAGTATATGCAAATTGCTATCATAAAACCTGAGGCAGCAAACTTTGTGAAAATTAATATTTGTGTCATTCTCAATACTTTTGGCCATAACCGCCTATCATCAAATCACTTGGCTATAAATGCCAATTTAAGACATCAAAAAAAAGTTCATCAGAAAAACTCAAAAAGGGGCATTATGTGTGGGCTGAGGTGTTTGAATGTCTTATTACAAATGGCACATGATAAATTAGACCTGAAGTCCAGAATGTTAGTTTCACACAGTGCCTGTGCCTGGTGCCTGGTGCCTCTTGTTATGGTGTAGGGTAGCACAACTACATTTTCTCAGCAGCCCAAGTAAATGACTGTGAATACAAAGCAGGTCTGAATAATCATATTCAGCATATGGTGAGGTATTTCTATTCTTATGGAAAAAGAATCTTCCAAGGCATGAGTGGGCAAACAACAGTCTGATGTGCAGGACAATGATTTAAATTATATACTATGTTCATCTCTCATTAGATCATAACCAGGTATGGTATATGAAAGAGTGTGACGCAGTGATAGCATTTTGTAAAACCTTCTTAAAAACTCCAAGTACAGTAATGAAATTAATCATGCTGTATCCTTCCAATACTGCTGCAGACACTTCCAGATATGAAGGAAGCTGTTCTAGTAGATTATGCTAGCTAGTGTTGTCACAATACCAGAATTTTGTTGTCGATACAAATACCAGTGTGATTTTACAATACTGGATGCCTTTCGATACCATTGGAAAAACAGAAATCCCATTCAATGGCTTTTAGTTAAAATACCTCAAGTAAAAAATACTGTGCCTTTTTTCTGTAATATAATAATATATATAAATAATAAAATACTGCCATATCCATAAAGCAGTTACCGAAGTACCATTTAACTAAAGTAGTATTGGCATTCATAAATATCAAAATGCAAAGCAAGGCTTGAACTATAATATGGGGCTGGGATGGACATTCCCCCCAGTGTAACAAATGAGGGAATTTCAGCATAGGGTTTATAAAAAAAAATGATACATCATGAATTACCTGATTTATCTTAGCATGAGCACATTTTACATTTATTCTCTGACGTTTTTTCTGCAGTCTCACGAAAAATGTGTTCTTGTGATATCCCTAATACTGGACAAAAATCAAGGTGCAATGAAGATGTTATTGTGGAACATTTTACAATTTATCTGTTTCCATATTTTTTTTTTTTTTTTTTAAAAACGGACCTACTCTAAAGTCATGAACCAAAAGACCCAAGGGAAAAAAAAATGGCTTCAATTAGAATTTTTACCTCTTCCTCATTATGAAGAGAGTCCGGCTGGCTCAGTCGGAATAGGCAGTCATATACCGGGTTTACCAGGGCCATCATGGGCATGTTGTTTACCTAAAGAGACAGTATCTATCAGAACATATTCTGCATCCTTCCTTACATCCTTCAATAAAGGTTTTCTTACATAAAACAAAATTTGTTGGCTAAAAGGAGTGGAACACAGAAATCCTGGCTTGTTCAACAGATAAAAACCCACTGACCTACTCTATAGAAGTGCCAGCATCTGTTGCTATGCCTACACTCACTTATTCAATTTCTATATAAATACTTTATTGAGGGGAAGAGAAAAGAGTAATGGGTATTTTGCAGAGGCAAGGAGGTAATAGACAGAAGTTCAGCACTTGTTTAAGGTGGTCCCAGAGGGCAAGAAGGCATTGTTTAGATTTCTGTTTGTGTTGTGACAGAGAGATAGATCGAATTTCACCTTTCTTAGGAGGGAAATTTGGCTTTTTACAGAAGCTCAATATGTACATAAGTACATAAATATTAACAAACAAGAAATACTAAAGAGAGGAGAAAACAGACATGGCTAAAGATATATAGAGCAGTCACAGAGAGGCATTACAACAATGCATTTCTGTTGGTATAAAGGAACCCCATTAGCTTTACTTGAGGAACTTCTACATATAAATTCTTTGTCTGAAAGTACTCAATAATAGAGAAGAATAAGAAATACAGTATGTCGATATCAACCATCTTAACAACATAAACTATTTAACAACTAAGAAATCAGATCTGAGGTCAGAACCAAAGTCTTTAGCAGGCTAACATGTTAGGACAGGAAAAGAAGCAGAAGGCCCAGATATACAACTGCACAAGAAGAACAGAACATCACAGTGTGTAGTTTGAGAAACAAATGTTTTGCAGGTCCTCATCTGTCTGCTTCCTTAAACATATGCCAAATATCAGAGCAATTTATAAGTTAGAAGACAAGGTTATAATGGACAAAGAACACAGATATTGGACGGTGGATTTTTTGGTGATTCAATACTTTTGTCCATTTTAACCTTTTCCTTTTATCTGCCCATTTCAGATGTGACTTTGAAAGTTTCTGTCTAAGGCCAGCACCACAGGGTCATCTTTTCGCTGTTGCAGATGGTGCAGATACTTGTCACATATTGAAAGCAGTCGCCAAATGAGCATTTGTGTATCTGGGCCTTCCACTTTTTTAAATAGCCTGGATAGATCAGTTTACCCTCTTCTAGTGAACACTGCTGCATGAAGTCTCTGACTTTTTCTGGCAATCTGTCACATGAAATAATTGTGATTTTGCAAAACAATACACTGAAGTGTTTCTGAGAAAGTTGATGAATTTTGGGGAAAAAGCAGTACCTTGTAACCAAAGAAAAGATATCTGACTTGCTTTATTGAACATAATAGCATGTTTTGGCTGTGTTAACACAAAGGTTTCTCTAATAACCAATCAGCATTTAAACATTTTGATTATTGATTAGTGGATGCTGTTAATGGCGCTTTGCAGTTATAGGACACTAAAATTACAAACCAGTGATTTCAAGAATTAATAGCTACTTGCAACTTCACATAAAGTCAGTTTAATGGTACTTTGGTGAAAAAAAGCATCCATTTCTATCAAAGGTTTTGAAAAGTCAAGCAAAATGACACATTTTATTGGCTAACTAAAAAGATTACAATATGCAAGCTTTCGAGGCAAGTCAGGCCCTTTGTTCAGGCAGCATGTATCATCTCACCTGAAGAAGGGGCCTGAGTTGCCTCGAAAGCTTGCATACTGTAATCTTTTTAGTTAGCCAATAAAATGTGTCATTTTGCTTGACTTTTCACTACATTCGTAATGGCTAACACGGTACAACACCCTAGTACTACAGACATATCAAAAGCTTTAAAATTTTTAGTAATTCCAAACTTTTGACTGCTAGTGTACACTCACATGATAGTTTGAACTATAAAACAGGTTATTAAAAGGATTTGATCTTACAATGGGATTTACAAATCTATAGCCTTAATGTATATTGGCTATTTCCTAATCACCTAATCCTAATCAATATCCTTCCTGATAATTTGCAGGTTTTTACTTTATCAGTTTTCTACCAGCACTGAATTATGCAATGACCATAAAAAGATTGTACCTTGAGGTAGTCAAAGATATTACAGATGAAGGTGACATAGCAGACCCACTCCTGAACAGAACGGCTCCGGGTTTCCTCCCGTGTCTTATACTCTTGCTGTAGTCGGTTGAGCAGGTTCCGCCGAAACACGTTTGAGCCAGCTTGCCTGCCCTCTGCCTGCCCAAGGATTGTGACAGAAGTTTCAGGCATTTTGTTGAGATTCTCATACAACTACAGACAATGCCTTCTAGTACTTGGAGCACCGAGACTCTACCAATTGCTTGTATATGTAATTACACACCCTTCAGTGTGGAACTATAAACTATTGGTTGTTTAAACAATAAGCAAACTAGAATGTAACCACAAAAAAAAACATCCAGTCAGTGCTTTGGATTAAAAAGTGCAAATATAACCTTCCTCTTGCCATCCACTATTTGTGCTTTCACTTATGGGTTTGAGGGGAGCTTAAGCCTGTCTTGAAAGCATTGTATACAAACCAGGAACTAACCCTAAATAGAACCTCACACTGTATGTCATACACAAAACACACAATTCAGGCCAATTTGCCTAATTTGGATATGAGAGGAAACCAAAATACCCACCTAGACAGCTGCCAGTTCAGGGGGCAATATATAGCAAATATACCCTATATAGCACATTCCATGCTGTTTGTAAAATTACCACATCACAGGCAAGATTACCTGAACAATGGTAAAGCATATCCTACCGGCTTCCTTGCTGAAGACCTGATCTTTAAGAGACTGGTCGACAATCAAATTGGCCACTTTCTCAAGATCTACCGAGGATGGATCTGTGAAGGCAAGTCGCAAAATTAATCTTCTATTTTCCACAATGAATTATGTGATTTAAACTGCATTTCTGTTAAATTTACACAGTAACCAGTAGAATTATGCCTACTTTTTTAAGCAAGGTATTATGAATGATCAATTTCTCATAACCAGAAAACGCCAATAATTGTTTTGTACATAGCACTTGTGAATACAAGAGTCCATGATAATCACAAGACAGCAAGCTTCAGCAACTGCTCTTATAACAGAACAATTTAATGACATACAGATGGCTAATTCCAACAGTGTGAGTTGAGAGATAATGTCCAATCATTTTTCATATATCTTATAAATATTAAAAAAAAATAAAACTGTTAGTGTTTAAAAAAATAAACAGACATCAAAATGTCATTAGTGAAAAAAAAAATCTCAGGGTTAAATATGACAATCTCTTTCCTATAATTACTTTTTTAACTTAACTTTATGAAAGACTTCATGGGGAATAGAATGTATTCCCTTGCGAGACTAACCTTTTAAAGCAGTTTTCAGGAGCTGCTGTGTTTTAGCATCAAAAGACTGAATCTTGTACTCCTCTTTTGTGGCGTTCTCCATGGTTTATCAGCAAGGTGTGCAATGCTCAGACAGACAGATCCTGAAAAAAAAAAAAAAAAAGAAAACAATGACTCAGCAGAGACAGGGAAACTATCCATACGGCCTGTAAGTTAAGCCAAATGATTTTAGTGGCACTGAGCAACAAAATGATGTTATACTGAACAAAAAAAGAACACAATATACAATGAACAACACAAACACAAACTTTAGTCGCTCCTCTTCAGAAAACGTACATGCTGACCCTTTATCTAAATGCACCCCTGCTGGAATTATCCTCACATCCTATGCTCTCTGATCAAATGGTGCATAAGCAAAAGTTCACTACTTGAGAAAACTTTACTTTTGTCATCTTCCAGTATAGTCACTTGGCTGCTCCAACTAATCTACCCACAAAGTACACAATTCACTTAACTGAAAGAAAACTTGGTGGTGCATAGTATCACCACAGATTTGTTACTTTTGTATTACAGTTTCTGTTCTCAGAAAAGTAATGCATGAGAATAAATGGTAAAACAAGCTTTCTGTAATGTAAATGTGTGTTTTAAATTAAATACATTTGGATGTGTGTACAGTAACTTCGGCAAGCAAATAGGAAATTTGCTGTAAAAATCAAATATTTAATTTAAAAATGCCAAGCTACTCATTTTTTCCTTAGAGTCAAGTGTTTCTGATAAAGCACAGTTAATCATACAGTTAGTGGAAATTACATTCGGCAGCACCCACTGGAACGGCTGGCATCTCACAAAAACCACACACTGATGCAGCTCCTGTCATCAGATGGGAGGAAACATGAAGAGTCATCAGTTAGGATGGCCTAACAGAAGCACGCAGGCCTATTGCCTTTTACAAAGGGATTACTAAAGATTAAATTTAAGCATAGGGTGGCCTGGTTGACGCCACCAGGATAAACAATTTCTGTTTGGAATCCAATGCATGGGTAGTTATTTAAGGGGATCGCAAACCTTCAGTGTAAGGGATGCAGAAAGGTTGCAGGAGGAGTTTTGCAAAGTATTTTTTGAAATAGCCTTTAATGGAACTCAAACAATATTTTTTATTATAAAATCAATATGGTGATACTACACAAGCAGGATCCCAGCTGCTTAAGTCACTCGAGACAGCTATGGTAACTCCAGAAGAAGGAAATTTAGTACAGGCATAGACGGATTTCTGCACAGGGCCTCCCAGGCTACAGAGGCCACAAAATTAATCAAGGTTAAAATAAAAAATAATAACTGCTCTTTGTTTTTCTCAAAAAAAATACTCCTGCAAATGACTGACCAATGAATTCCTCTTTCACCCGTTTCCTGTTATTCCCGTGACAGCTAGTCCATCGTTGGTCGCATGCACAACGTCATCCCCGAGATTACATGTTTCTGGTGACCTGCAGCCAATGACGGAGGGCGGCCGTTGGCCAGCACTTGTGGTAACAGGAAAGCTAATTACGGGCTGTCGGAGCAGAAAGTGTATGAGGAAGAAAGTAATTAGTCATGTTATAATAGCTCTTTAGCAATGGCTAGAGACAGCTTTCTAAACTATATTGCCAAAAGTATTGGGACACCCCTCCAAATCATTGAATTCAGGTGTTCCAGTCACTTCCATGGCCACAGGTGTATAACATCAAGCACCTCGGCATGCAGACTGCATCTACAAACATGTGTGACAGAATGGGTCACTCTCAGGAGCTCAGTGAATTCAAGTGTGGTACCATGACAGGATACCACCTATACAATAAGCCCATTCGTGAAATTTTCTCGCTACTAAATATTCCACGGTCAACTGTTAGTGGCATTAGAACAAAGTGGAATCAACTGGGAACAACAGCAAATCAGCCACAAAGTAGTAGGCCACGTAAAATCACAGAGTGGGGACTGCGCATGCTGAGGTGCACAGTGTGCAGAAATCGCCAACTTTCTGCAGAGTCAATAACTACAGACCCCCAAAAGCTCAAGAGCAGTGCGTAGAGAGAGAGCTTCATGAAATGGGTTTCCATGGCCGAGCAGCTGCATCCAAGCCTTACATCACTAAGTGCAATGCAAAGTGTCGGATGCAGTGGTGTAAAGCCCACCGCCACTTGACTCTAGACCGTTGGAGACGTGTCCACTGGAATGACGAATCACGCAATTCGATGGACGTGTCTGCCCAGTAGAGCAGCACTCGTCTGACTGCATGGTGCCAAGTGTAAAGTTTGGTGGAGGGGGGATTATGGGGTGGGGTTGTTTTTCAGGGGTTGGGCTTGGCCCCTTAGTTCCACTAAAAGGGACTCTTAATGCTTCAGTATACAAAGCCATTTTGGACAATTTCATGCTCCCAACTTTGTGGGGACAGTTTGGGGATAGCCCCTTCTTGTTCCAACATGACTACTCACTGGTGCACAAAGCAAGGTCTATAAAGAAATGGATGAGTGAGTTTGGTGTGGAGAAACTTGACTGGCCTGCACAGAGCCCTGACCTCAACCTGATACAACACCTTTGGGATGAATTAGAGTAGAGACTATAAGCGAGACAGGCCTTCTCGTCCAACATGGTCAAAAATTCCCATAAACAAACTCCTACACCTTGTGGAAAGCCTTCCCCAGAAGTGTTGAAGCTGTTATAGCTGCAAAGTGCGAGACAACTCCTTATTATAGCTTATGTATTAAGAATGGGATGTCATTAAAGTTCATGTGTTTGTAAAGGCAGGCGTCCCAGTACTTTTGGCCATATAGTGCATGTTCTAGTGACAGAGAAGCAAATGAAGGTAATGATTCTGTATAAACAGTAAACTATGATGCCACTTCTGAATGTGTGTGGTGTAACAAGAGCTTTGGGAAACTTTCAAAGCTGTCGTTCACTGATCTCCACGGAGCCGAGCACGATTATTATGTACAGATTACGCTTTGGAGAATTTTAGCCAGGCAGTTAGTGACAGCATGTTCAATGCAAGTTTAAATGAGGTGAACTGACATTCACAGCAACTCATCCAGCACAACACACAGAAATCAAATTACAGGGTGCACATGTAGTCCAATGCCAGTTATGAAGAACTGTAGGCTCTCTCTGAGCTCACTGTGTATAATAATTCAAAAGCTCGAGTCTAATATATACTGATCAACAAAACTTTCACATGATACGCCTTACGGAGCATCCTGGATAAGTACAGCGATTAAAAAAAGGTTTAGCTAACCTTTCAGGTGTTTGCCATTTTGACAACAACAATTACCTGTCACTTTGCACAATAGTGAGAAATCCTTTATGAAAATAAAATCATTCTCTACACTTTACACACCTGAGAAAAATGCTTGAAGGTTTAAAAAGGTCGGTTGACAATGAAGAGGCACACAGCCGGACCTCCTACAATGATTGTGTCAGCCTTGTCTGTATAAAACTATAAATAGTTTAATGGTGTAGCTGGACAAAACTGCCCAGAGTCTGCAAAATACTACAAAACTAAACCGGCTAATGTGCATTTTTTTCTACATTTTTTATTTTTCCTTAGTTTTACCTTAACAGCTGAAAATTCCCAATATTGTGAAAATAACTTGTGCCAGAATAATGTTCTTAAACATTTTTCCTTCAAAATAAGATCATACTTTCTTTGTTTTTAATGTCTGACATGCCAAACGTATCATTCTATCATGACACGATCCCCATTTCTCATTGTGGTTTTTACTACTCTCGAAAAGCCTATTTATTGCATACTCTTGCTTCACTTGCTCTTCTTATGTCGCGTCTATTCAAGTTTAGATGACTAAGACTTTAAGCCAGGGGTCTCCACCTCCAGTCCTGGAGAGCTACTGTGTCTGCAAGTTTTCATTCTAACTCTTTTCTTAATTAGTGACCAGCTTTTTCTGCTAATGAACTATTTCCCTTTATTTTAATTGACTTTTCTTGAGACTCCGATTGCTGAATTGATTCTTTTTTCCTTAAACGGCACTTAAACATAAATTTGATGTGAAGTGAGCCAACAGATGAGCAACTAATGTAAGTTGGGGCCTCAAACTCCAACCAACTTCACTTCATTCAGTTCCTTAATTTGAAGCCAATTCTCGTTGCTAATTAAACCCGTTATTTAATTCCATGGCGCATATTCTGCCATGGCAGACATTTCCAAAACTGTTGATTTTCTTTTTTAAGAGCATTGTCAAAATATTTTGTGGACCTGAGCAGATGAACATTACTGAGGTGTAGTGTAGTGGGTCCACAGCTCACGTCAAAAAGGCCACTTTTTAAAATAAATAATCGCCGCACTCGCGGTGTGGCCAGAGTGGTTCCCAAGTGAATTCGTGATGCGGGCGGTCCTTGTTTAAGTGCACAGATGAGGAGTCATCCGCATCCATAATTGATGCCGGGAGCTGCTAACTGCCACACCTGATCCACATCCCCAGATCATATAATAGAAGCGTGAGGAGGCTAGAAAGAGAAAGAGAGAAAAAAATGGACAAAGGTTGAAAAGGTAGGAAGTAGGGAGGAGAAAGCCGGTGCACGAGTGAGTGAAGGTGCTCGTAGTTGAGAACACCTGCAGCTGAACGGTGAGCCTGGGTGTTTGGCCAGGAGCAGTCGGTAGTGGTTGCTCCCGCTGAGCATTATTGAGGAGCGGGAGTGACCGGAAGGAGGATGGCTCACCGCATAAGGCCGGGAAGGCAGTGGGAGTCAGGATTTAGGATGTGAAAGCCCCAGCGTGGGCTTCCCAGCGACCAGGGCACTCAAGTCACGGTCAGGTGAAGCCCACCGGAGCCAGGGATTGGCAAGGCGAACAGACCAGCGGTAGAAGGCAGTAAGAAGGTCAGCTGCAGGTAGGGTGGCTCCCCTGGTGCATAGCCTGGAAGGGAGAAGCAGGGGAGTCACCAGTAGAAAGGCACTGGGATTTGTTTTAAAAAAGACTGCTTCCAGCCATTGTTTTAACCTTTTTTTTTTTTTTTTTTAAGGATTTAGTTGTTTTTAACCGCCACAATTCACTGCTTTTTATGGATTATTTGAGGAACTGTGATGCACTGCACTTTATTTGGACACTTTGTTTTGAGTTTTGTTGTTTAATAAAAGCACTTGGCACTTTTTGCACCACCCCTTGCTTCATTGTTTGTGCCTCATTGTCCAGCTCATCGGTGACATAACTGACGGTGTCGGGTTCAGAGCTCCCAGAAGCAAGATGGGAGCAAGGAGCAGATCCTGCATCGTCACATGAGGTCTTCCCCTTTCTTTCTTTTCAGTTATTGTGTGATGGACGCAGGTTGTTGTTTATGTGTTGGTACATTTTGTGTCTTAATATTGTTTGGTTGCTAATTAAGGACAAATGAAATAATTAAGGGCCCTGACTCTTAAGTTGTGCACCAATTAAAATTAAGACAAAGAGTTAATTTAGCAGCAAAATCTGGTCACGAATTAAGAAATGAATTAGAATAAAAACCTGCAGCCACAGTAGCTCTCCAGGACTGGAGTTGGAGACCCCTGCTTCAAGCGCTCTCTCTCTCACACACTTTGGTTTTTGCTGCTCTCCATTCACCTACTGCATACTCTTAAACTACTTGCTGTTCTTACTATTATATTTAAAGAAGACTCCTAAGCCTTGACATTACATATTAGTTCTGCTTTAGTTTTCCATCAGAACACCTATATGGGGGCCAAATAATGTTTCAAATCCTGGGCCCCCTCCCTCCTAAATCTACTCCTGAGAGGAGTGTACTATTATTGAGACAGGCGTTTTAGAAGTAAGGCTGTTATACTCACTAATGATGCCAGAAAGTAGTGAATGGTTGTATTTTGATTAGCACATGCAAGTAAAATTTTCACTGTACTCCGAATATGTGCCAATACTGACATGATGGACCTATTTCACTTTTTAAGGTTTTGGCGCCTGTGCACAATCTACAATACAGATGAGCTGAAGTCTGCTATCAAAGCATCCTGGGCTTCCATAACACCTCAGCAGTGCATTGATGTAGTAATTCACGCAAAAGGAGCCCCAACCAAATACTGAGTGTGTACGTGTTAAAAATCTTTTTTTTATTTTTTTTATTGGTCTTATGTAATATTCTAATGTTCTGAGATACTGAATTTTGGGTTTCCATTAGCTATAAGCTATAATCAGCAAAATTAAAAGAAATAAACGTCTGAAATATATCACTCTGTGTGTAATGAATCTACATAGGAGTTTCACTTTTTGAATTGAATTACTGAAATAAATTAACTTTTCGATGATATTCAAAATTTATTAAGATGCACCTGTATTCCAACACAGTGAGCTGAAACCAGAGGCATCTGGCAAAAGACTGACATCAAAGCCCTAAAAGGGACCCTGTAACAGGGTACATTCACAAACACGCAATTTCAGCGGGGGCATATTTGGAAGTTGCCAAGGCAACGCTAACGGACAAGATGATCTTGTACAAACTCGGCACACACATTGGAAAGACTGAATCACAACCAAGGCTCTGGAGTCATGACTTTAAAGTTGTAACCACTTTATCTCCAGACTCCCATCTACTTATTTATTTATTTCAGACCCCGTCTAATTCAACTGTACAAATGTGAAAAGGTGCCGACTATCTTTGAAGCACTTGGCACAATTAGGTGGCAAACTCAAGATGAGAGCACACTCCCGCACAACGTCAGATATGTTTAAGTACACACTTTAGGGCTTTATTGAAGAATGCACAATGCTGGAACTGGCCGTCTCATTCAAAAATACCTAATGAAAGGTGCCGAATCTACCTGTTGCCTAACCTGCTCATCTAGGTCATGGCCGAAGGGCCTTTGCCGGGTGCAATAGACATACGAAACTTGAATGAAGTGCCACTCAAACGTACCAATTAACTTTCGATGTCACCAATTAACTGAAGACGCTGGTCTTTTTTATTCTGTGGTGGGGAGCAGGCTTCCCAACCTGACCTGACCTGCTGGTCTTCGGGATCGGATTGGATGAAAAAAAAAAAAAAAGGGAACCGGAGTTGAAACAACAAACGTTGGCTTGTGAATGTAACGCTCCAAGTAAAACTGGGTGACACAAACTCAGCGTCACAACACCTGGATGTCGGTTCAGGTCCCACTTAGATGCTACCGGTGAACAGACCGAATATGCTCTTCTCACGCGTGTGGCTTTACTAGACTGTTAATCGAGTACAAACACAGGCGCCTATCCTTCGAATGGTCAGTCGGCGCTGAGCTGCTGTGGTAGGCGAACATGCCTGTAACCGTTCACAAGTCGAAGAAAGTGTGACTTGTAAATGTTATAATGATAAAGGAAAAAGAAAAAGTGCGCGGTGTTGAAATGAAAATTGAGCTTATTACCGGTTTATCTGTCTTATCTCATTAAAGGCTGCTTGGCTGTAAATCACTCGATGCAATACAACTTTTTCTCTAATGTACATTTAAAAACAATAATTTGCAGTCTCGTTTTTCTAGTGTGCCCTGGATTGTCATGCAATCTCACCAGGTGTACGCCTTTAGGTTTACTCGGTACCGGAATAAAATCTTCTAAAAGTAGTTACTAAACACGCGAGGAAAAAAACAATAAACAAACTTACCAAAAAAAATACACGCCACCAACCTCTCGACGTCCGCTACTACGCCCACCCCCTGAAGCTTCCGCACCTCCTTCCTACGTCATATCCTGTCCAGTGCCATTTTTCGAGCGACATCTACAGGGCCGGGAGTGCTGGTTTTGTTTCGAGCTCGACCACAGCTGTATGCTTTATATTAGTCGTTGCTCGGAGTGTTTATCTTTGTACGTTAGACTCCATACTAAACTAATGATTAATGTTTCTAATTTATGCAGTACGGTAGCATTGTTAAGTGTTTTACACTCCAGAAGTGTATATGTCCTCTTCATTTTCTGTGTATAGCGGACTCGGTGGGAATGACACGGATCACGCTGACCCAGGCGACTGCATTTTGATAATCTGCGTAAAATGTAACGTATTCAGCAGCTGTTTGTGTCGGATCAAATGGGCATAACGTTCAATATCTACCCTAATTCTGGTAGCAGTTAAAATATCGGATTGCAAGAAATGAGTCAAACACAGGTAAATAGGGATATGGAGCTGGCCTCTGGTCTGACCAGGTCATTTAACTCTTTTCAAAAACTTAAGATAGGCTCACTGCTTCACCACTGCAAAGTACAATCTGTAAAGTGGTGAATACTAGATTTGCTGCCGCCTAGTGGTGGCATATTCGGACATCCTGTGGAAGCAATCATCAAGCTACACCGGCACGAAGTGACAGTATTGTCGAGGTACACAATACCAGCTCACCTGGTATCACAGTATGCCAAGACTGCGATTATGAATCACAGGTGGCTACTACTGAGGGTCAATGGGGATCTGTTAGGAGGACTACGACTTGACAGGAAACACTCATTGCGCTCAAGGAGCCTAATGGCAAATGATTGACATTCCTAAATTCCTGTTATGAGGTATGTTGATTAATCCAGGCCTAAGTCTGTATGAGCTGAAGGGGTCATGGCATTAAACATGCATGCCCATTATGCGATTGGTAAAGCAGGCCAGCTCAAATATGACCCTTCAGATTTGGGCTGCAGCGATATTGGATTTTGTTAGGTACAGGTAGATTCACTTGATGTTATAGTGAAATACAGTGCATATATATATATATATATATGTACAGTGCAGCCAGAAAGTATTCACAGCGCATCACTTTTTCCACATTTTATGTTACAACCTTATTCCAAAATGGATTAAATTCATTTTTTTCCTCAGAATTCTACACACAACACCCCATAATGACAACGTGAAAAAAGTTTACTTGAGGTTTTTGCAAATTTATTAAAAATAAAAAAATTGAGAAAGCACATGTACATAAGTATTCACAGCCTTTGCCATGAAACTCAAAACTGAGCTCAGGTGCATCCTGTTTTCCCTGATCATCCTTGAGATGTTTCTGCAGCTTAATTGGAGTCCACCTGTGGTAAATTCAGTTGATTAGACATGATTTGGAAAGGCACACACCTGTCTATAAAAGGTCCCACAGTTGACAGTTCATGTCAGAGCACAAACCAAGCATGAAGTCAAAGGAATTGTCTTGAGGCAAAAATCTGGGGAAGGTTACAGAAAAATTTCTGCTGCTTTGAAGGTCCCAATGAGCACAGTGGCCTCCATCATCCGTAAGTGGAAGAAGTTCAAAACCACCTGGATTCTTCCTAGAGCTGGCCGGCCATCTAAACAGAGCGATCGGGGGAGAAGGGCCTTAGTCAGGGAGGTGACCAAGAACCCGATGGTCACTCTGTCAGAGCTACAGAGGTCCTCTTTGGAGAGAGGAGAACCTTCCAGAAGGACAACCATCTCTACAGCAATCCACCAATCAGGCCTGTATGGTAGAGTGGCCAGACGGAAGCCACTCCTTTGTAAAAGGCACATGGCAGCCCGCCTGGAGTTTGCCAAAAGGCACCTGAAGGACTCTCAGACCATGAGAAACAAAATTCTCTGGTCTGATGAGACAAAGATTGAACTCTTTGGTGTGAATGCCAGGCGTCACGTTTGGAGGAAACCAGGCACCGCACATCACCAGGCCAATACCATCCCTACAGTTAAGCATGGTGGTGGCAGCATCATGAAGTGGGGATGTTTTTCAGCGGCAGGAACTGGGAGACTAGTCAGGATAAAGGGAAAGATGACTGCAGCAATGTACAGAGACATCCTGGATGAAACCCTGCTCCAGAGCACTCTTGACCTCAGACTGGGGTGAGGGTTCATCTTTCAGCAGGACAACGACCCTAAGCACACAGCCAAGATATCAAAGGAGTGGCTTCAGGACAACTCTGTGAATGTCCTTGAGTGGTCCAGCCAGAGCCCAGACCTGAATCCGATTGAACATCTCTGGGGAGATCTTAAAATGGCTGTGCACTGACACTTCCCATCCAACCTGATGGAGCTTGAGAGATGCTGCAAAGAGCAATGGGCGAAACTGGCCAAGGATAGGTGTGCCAAGCTTGTGGCATCATATTCAAAAAGACTTGAGGCTGTAATTGCTGCCAAAGGTGCATCGACAAAGTGTTGAGCAAAGGCTGTGAATACTTATGTACATGTGATTTCTCAGTTTTTTTGAATAAATTTGCAAAAATCTCAAACTTTTTCACATTGTCATTATGGGGTGTTATGTGTAGAATTCTGAGGAAAAAAATAAAACAAAATGTGGAAAATGTGATGTGCTGTGAATACTTTCCGGATGCACTGTATATATGATAATATACATAAACCATGTCACCACTGCAGATTAAAAAATGTGGTTTAAGAAAAAGGAAAAACAAACACCACTACTTTACAGAGCAATGCTGTGACTATGAACAACATTTTGGAGGTTTGGATGAGTAAGTCATTTGAAAGGTGTCCAACCAAACTCTTTCATGTTGTACATCTCCTCTGTCATCAAATTTCTCTGATCATATGTAGCTTGTGGTCTTTGTTAAAAATATAGCTTCTTGCAAACTTTCTCTTGGGGCATTTCTCTGTATGTGGTCTACAGCCTTTAAAACTACATGCCATGGCTGGATTCTTTGACTCGCCAACATAGCCCTATAAATTCACTAATGGATGCAAATTTACCATAAAATGCAGACTACTTGCCTCAATAACCTGGCATTTGGATGTCTAATTTTCTCCAGCACATACAAGAAAAAATTAATAGCATATTATGGAATTATTTGGAAAAAAATTAAAAAGCTAGAATTAAACAAGCTGGGGCCAGCTTTGGAATCTTGCTTGCCGGCAGCCTAACCTTTGAATGAAACATTTTCTGCTTCAATCAAAACTGGATTTTATCATCTGTGAAACATCACCATTCTGAATCTAGCTCATTCGTGATGATAAAAATTGGCCTGAACTCTGGTTACCATGAGCTCAGAATAACACTATGAGGGTGCTGACTTGATTCCAACAGGCTGTAACTAAGCTACTTCATCTACATCAACACTGCCTTCTGTCCAATAATGAAACATCTTAAAAACTCTGCCACTGACTTAATAAAGCTGTTTTTTTTTTTTTTTTGTTTCAGTCCTTTCAAATACCCATCTACCCTGCTTTAACCGCATAAACCTGTTATTTACAGTAAGTAGGCCACTGCCGTAATACCTTAGTATTCTAGTAACCCTTTACACAACTATTGGCAAATACAGATTCAATTCTGTGATTCCTGCACTCTTACTTTGGCCTATTTCTGAAATTCTGTCTGTCTTGTCATTCAGTTCAGACTGAGACTTACCCGCTGTATGTTTTCTGCATTTTTAATTGCAATGCATTTATTTACAAGCTGCTGGTATAATCTTATCATACATTCATATTGTTAGCTGTGAAAGTTCTACCAAAAATGTACCTGTCCTGAAATTTTTTTGCTGTTCTGATTTGGCAGGGAAGGTTCATAGCTCCTGATGGTATTTGTCAATGCTGATTTTTCTTACTAATTAGTTTGTATATTTCATTCCATTACATTATCTTTTTTTGCTTGGGAAAAGGGCCTTGTGATGATGGCTGTTCAAAACTGTATATAAATTAATGATGATACCCCCGAATCACACAAAAAACCCTTATATAATCTTTGGCTGTTAATAATAATAAACATTTAATTGATGTAGCTTTTATTGTTTGTAAACTGAGATGTTCTGTATGTACTACTATGCTGGGAGGCACTGTAAATTGATAACATTTTTGATGCTTACCTTTTAGTTTTGAATACTTACCGATTGCTTTTTTTAAGTTTTGGTAAAATATGATCGGATCTTCATGTAAAACATAAAAATAAAGAAACCAAGTCTAATTAAACAAAGTATATAAACATGTACATTGTTGTATTTGTTCTGAACGTACTGGTTTAATATTCTGTATTAAAGAATGGAAAGCATGTATGGAGCCTTCTTTAGCAGCAGTAAACACAACAAAGCAAAGTAATGCAACTGCTAATCAGACCGGTACAACATTTAGGAGGCATTTTGTCGAATTCTTCTTTCAGTTAACTTTAGTGTCTTGCAGCAGTCCATTGAACAACTTTCTTTAGGTCATAGCACAGCATTTCAAAATGTCTGTGATCATGACTCTTTCTTGGCCATTCTACAATTCTGTTTTTTTTCGGTTTTAGAAAACACTTAGATTGCTTCAACTTCGGAGTTTTGTTATGCTTCATGACCCAAGTTCTTTTGAGCTTCAGATGACATAGCAGGCCCAGATATTCTCCAGAAGCATTCCTGATACAGCTTGGAATTAATTGTTCCTTCAGTTATTTCAAGCTCTGAGGCAGCAAAGCACAAAACGCTGCTCCATATTCCATGCTGGGATGAGATTTTCCTGTTGTTATGCAAGGTTTTATTTACTTTTTATAACACAGTCTCAGCATTAGTCCCATCAGAAGAATACTGTATACTGATCCAGTAATACTGTAGAATATTCAGGTAGTCTTCAGCAAATTTCAGACTAGAAGCATTTATTTTTTTTGGAAAGCAGTACCTTACGACACAGTACCCATGAATGAGCACTACTCTGTTATGTACAGTATGTTACTGTACAGTCATTGACACAGACAGCATGAAGCTAACGTGATTCTTAGCTATCACTCAATGGTTCTTTGCCACCTCCTTGAGGACTTAACATAGCACACTCCTGCAATGAACCACTGTAACTGTAAGGATTCTTTCCCCCACTGATGCTTGTGTGCTAACTTAGTCTATCTTTTTAAAACTACTTTAGCAAACCTTACATCTCTTTCAACTCCTTGTTGAAGTTTATCTGAATTATAAATACACCATGTTGCACTTGAACAGACCTTTTTCGAAGAGGAAGAAACTTTAAAATAAATTAAAAAACAGGCCAAGGCTTCTCAGACCCACACATTAATGTTATCTTACTGACTGGGACATCTGAATTCAAGGATGGAAAGCATTTGAACCTGTAGAAAAGAGAAGAATTGATCCTGAATATTTAAAAATACTAGGGGGCTCTGCCCCCTGCTCGCTTCATTTGCCCACCCCCGGGTTTGGTTTACCGGATCTACAATTTAAAGAGATTGTTATTTTCATGGGAATTGTTAAATATGTATTATTTTCACTTTTACATTAAAACCTTTGTAAAAACAATACTGTACTTGTCCTTTATTTCCGGCCCCAGGCGTGGTTAAATCTTTTGCGCAGGATGTATAACGCTGCTTGCGTTGTGAAGTGGGGCGGCTGAACGCACGGTAAGGAGATGCCATCGGATCATCTGCTGTCTTTCTGCTGCTGTCGAGCTGCATGTTCTGTTTGTCGATCATTTAAAAGCCTGTACAGCAGCTGTCCTTTTGCCACGTCGTGTCTCTGCCACTTGCATTGTGAAGGGGGTGGAGGCTGAACGCACACTAAGGAGAAGCGGTTGGATCATCTGGTGGCAAGTTGTGTCTTTTGCTTGTCACGCTGTGCGTCGATCATTTCAAAGCCTGTACTCCTGCTGTCCTTTTGCCACTTTATGTCTCTGCTGCTCGTGTTGTCAAGGGGGGGGGGGGGG
>JANRMT010062846.1:21212307-21235333 GCA_026402145.1 Polypterus bichir lapradei | reverse complement strand
GAAAACACATTGAATGAGGAGGTGTGTCCAAACTTTTGGCCTGTACTATCTATCTATATATATATATATATATCTATATCACACACACACACACACACACACACACATACACACAGTCAAAGGTGAACATTTCTTCCATTACATCTGAGGCTGTCAGTTTTTCTAAACATGAACTAGATTATATAAAGTAAAACAAAGCCAATTTTGCCTTAAGCAAAGGATGGCCCATTCCTGCTTGTCATGAATGTGTTTTCTAGGCTGCTGTCATCTTTGCTAGTGTTTACCCATCACGGTTCTAAAGTGTAATTTACAGTTCAACATCATGAATGGACAGATTTGTGTCAGTTAACAAAAATAGCAAAAGACAAAAATAATTTCTCTGCTTTTTTGGCAGCTTGCATTATCTTAGTTCTTCAAAAAGTTAACTGAGCCTAGCTACCTAAGTTTTGTACAAAAGTGACACAATGTCAGTCACATACTGATATACAATTCATTCAATTAGCAAAAAATTAAATTTCCTCCATTAATTCTTTTTCAACCAAGGTTTACACTTGGTCTTCTAGCCAAACTGGATGAAAACTCCTAAGCTTGAGACTTGCTATGTAAGATTTTTCTCTGGTAGAGAACTTATATCCACCTTATCTGAATGTGTATGTCTCAGGCTTTAAATGAGACCACCAGTTCACCCTCTGGAACTCGTGAACCATTATTTTAAAAGCTAAAAAATATTTTTACCTGTTTCTACAGCTCTTTGCCACCATTTGATATTTGGCAGCTTCTTTCTCAGTTGCTTCCTTACTTTAAGAAAACCTCGTTATGAAAATAGAAGGCATGGCATTCATGTCGTATAATATGCACATTAATGCTATAGGACAGTTTATCAGACTTCACAACTATAATTCATACAATATAAGATACTGTATATTAGAGCCATGTTTTCACCCAGTTACAAAAGTATGAAAATGCTACAATGTATTAACTAACTAAAAATGCTTTATAGTCTTGTTTCATGCAGGTGAAATTACATAAAGAGAGGATTCAATAACTTTGAGACTTTATGTTTTTGAGAAAATTAATAGGTTTATGAACATTTTTCTCAGCAGAAAATTTGTATTAGATTAAAACCTGGAAGTTTTCGCATTTTTTGAGCTTAAAATGTAAATTGAACTTTGTTAATTTTAATGTATGGTATGTCTGGTGTTTTATATGTAAACACACACAAAATGCATATCAAGTTTGAAACATCTCCAAAAGGATCAACTCCACCTTGAAAAATAAATGAGCAAATTTGAAATATGAGAGCCTCAATTAGGTGATGCACAAGTGATAATGCCTGATAAATTCTAAAAAACCAAAAGATTGTGTTGTTAATCCTTTTATTCAGCATCAAATTTAATTTTGCCATTTTTTTAATCAACTGTATAGCATAGGCTTGAAACCAGGGAATCACAGAGAAATAAGAGTATTTTTTCACTATTTATTACATTGAAAGTGATTTAAAATGGTTTGTCAGAAAGATTTCTCAAATGATTACAATACAAAAACACTGTGTCACTTACAGAAAATTAACCCTGAGCTAAAAGCAAACACCACATATTACCATGTGTTAAATGTCCCTAAAGGCTGTTGATGACAATTTATGATCCAATGCTTCATTGTATGTATTTTCTGGAAGTCAGCATTTTTACTGTCTATATAAGTTCAGTAGTATTTAAGTAGAAAAATAAATTTCGAAAATAAAACTTAACATGTCGAGAAATTAATTGAGACAGCTGAAAGCAGAGATTTTTTTTTGTGTGCCAATCCAATTTATACACAGATGAGAATTGCCATGTAATACTATACACTTAAAAGGCTGACAGATTTCATGGGTCCTTTCAATATTTTACACAAATAAAATATACAACTACCATAAACATAAAAAAAATTCTCAAACCCACATAATACAATTCTGGGTCATGTTGAGCTGGAGTCTATCCTGACAATATTGAGCACAAGGCAGGGACCAACCATGGACAGGATTTCACTCAATTTTAGGTCTCAGTCACACAAGGCTCATTTAGAACCTCAAATTAACCTAACATGCACAGATACATACAAATGCTACGTGGACTGTGTGTGTGTGGGATTTGAACCCACTGATTTTGTGATGGAAGATACTAGGCACTGCATCACAGTGCGTCCCTTTTCTTAAAGCATATAGTAGTACACAAGGCATTTTAAATCTGTACATTTGCACAAGCTGTTGCAATGATTAAATAAAAACATTATTATTTCATTAATAGCGTACTGGGTAGTTTGTTTTTCACATCATTCCAAAACATTTTTGGACAGGAATTCACCATATTATTGATTGTTCAAGATATTGTTTGGTGGCTCCTGGCAGACATAAATGATGTTTGAGGAATCATCTGACATTTCTACAAGTCCAACTGCATTTATCAATGTCTGCTTATTAATCTTTAGCACACAAATGTTAAATATAAAATTTTGAGAAACAAATATGGTGCCCTACCTGAGCTGGATTCTTTAGGCGGAGTTGCCCACTGGTAAACCTGTTGGAAAATGTTATAAAAGAAGAACTGCAATCCAGCATATGGAAAGACCGCGATCAAGGTGGGTGTGAGGCCTCGATAAAAACCTGAGGGTCCTTCTGTCTGCAGCATTATGCTCACTGCATGGCGTAGATTTTTGTAGACCTATGTAAAACAGACGATTTGATTAATAAAGACTAGATAAGTAGGTTTCTCTGCCAGCAACAAGTTTTCCCTACATTCCATTATGCCATTTCATCATGTATTTTGGAAATGAACATCAAAGCTAGGTATGCATCTTTTGCAGATGATGTGTCAAGTTTCTTTAAGAAATTTCAGTGGATACTGAACTAATTCAAAGCTGACACCAGATAACCAGGAGGCCCTCACAAAGTGGCGTTGGATCATGAATAATGTATTGAGAAGAATAAACATGCTACCAAAATCTTTCTTGGACCTTAAATTTAAGTGGAAAAAGATTAAAATTAAAATTGTATAAACATACTGTATAAGTCTAACACTGAACACAATATGCTTAATTATGTTATTGATATCATAAATCTTTTGTCTTTGTGCTGCTTTCTACTACTCTCAACTCATACCTGTTGGATTGTGATTATGAATTGACATGCAGAGTTATTCCTAAATAGTTCATTTCTTAAAAGCTGATGTTGTCAACAATGAATTGTTTAAAAATAAATAAATAAAAAATATATCTATACTAATAAAAGGCAAAGCCCTCACTGACTGACTGACTGACTCACTGACTGACTGACTCATCACTAATTCTCCAACTTCCTGTGTAGGTAGAAGGCTGAAATTTGGCAGGCTCATTCCTTATAGCTTACTTGCAAAAGTTAAGCAGGTTTCATTTCGAAATTCTACACGTAACGGTCATAACAGTCGATAACAGTCGACAACGTCCGCCATGTTGAACTTTGTTATTTATGGCCCCATCTTCACGAAATTTGGTAGGCGGCTTCCCTGCGCTAACCGAAACCAATGTACGTACTTATTTCGGTGGTATGATGCCACTGTTGGACGCCATATTGAACTTTCCAACGTCACTAATTCTCCAACTTCCCGTGTAGGTAGAAGGCTGAAATTTGGCAGGCTCATTCCTTACAGCTTACTTACAAAAGTTGTTTTATTGTTCGTTTATTACGATTATAGTTATTGTGTAGGTATTTTAGACTTCCTTTACATTGTTCAGGTACCCATTTCCTTTATCATTACAACCGTACCCCCATTAACATGTCTATCGAGGTGATCACCATCGATCAAAGAACTGTCACTTACCAAGTGGTTTCCATGCCCGGAGATGGCACCTGCCTTTTCCATTCTCTTTGTTACATATTGCACGGCCATATCAGGCTCACTATTGATATCCGGAGGAACATTGTGTCTTATGTATTGAATGACTGGGACAGGTTCAAGGTGTGGACTGATGACGGTACAGGAGATAATTATACTACACAGGAGCACTAGAAGAGTGAAATGCTTAAGCCCTTCAGCTATGGTTCTGCATGTGAGTTGATGGATGCCGCTGAATTGTTCAGTTGTTGCTTTCAAGTGTACTGAAATGGCCAAATATTTTATACCTTTCGACAACCGCCAGTGCCTCTTAAACATCTTAGATTCACAGGTGACGATTTCAGTAGTGGACACTTTGATGTACATGAATGTTTAAACTCTCAAAAGCTGGATTTGAAGTTATCGATGAAACTGGTTGTATGCTTACAACGCTTGACAGATGCCGAATGTCACTTCAACACAAGTCCTGCAAATACTAACGTAATTGAAAAAAACCATGAAACTCAAACCGATTATGACAGCAGCAATCCAAGGTGTGAGATATGAAACAAGATTACTTTTCACATGGCAAACTGTATGTTGCATGCTTAAGAGTAAGCTCAGCACACAGCTTGGTCATATTACAACCGGAGGGCCGAACTGACAATGTGGTATACAAAGAGATCCTTAACAAATAATTATTGGTATATTTTCCCTCAGTTTAAAAAGGTTTAATTTTGTTCTTAATAAAAATTTTAAGGCAGTACTTCGCCGCTGCGAAGCGTGGGTATTTTGCTAGTATATATATATATATATATTAATTATGACAACATAATACATTGTGTCCAATTACATGCTTCAGTATTTTACACTAAAATTCCCTGAACTACTTAACAACATCAATAGCGAATACTGTACTGTTGCCTACCTGGCTGGAAAAGGGTAAAATAACTATGAAAAGGCAGGCATTGCTAGGAGTGGTAAGCCTTATAAATGCTGTGCACACCACCCCAAAACTAATAGGCACGTTCTTAAGAATTTTTTAAATCAAATGGTCAATATCTCCTAGTATGAATACTAGGCATCCTGGGCATTACTACAGCTACAGTTTAGGAGGCTGGGGTGCTTTCCTGTGGACATCAAAGGTCAAGTGTGAAGTGTAACAACTCTGGCGGCGCATAGGACATACCCAAGTGCAGGCCTGATTCTTTTGATTAGGTTTAAAGATCTAACACTGCCATGGGTGGTTGCTACTCAATGAGTCTAGAACAGAGATGTATAGAGAGGACTCAAATAGAATGCTTGGTCTGGTATTGTTTTTTCATCAAAATGAGCAAGTCATTCTTAGATACCAGGTAAAAAAAGTGTACTAGGCCCCTTGAAATCTATAGATTTGTGTTGTTATATACTTTTATGTTTCATATTTTTCATCCTCCTTTATTCACCATACGTTTTGTCAAATATTTGTTTGGTTTAATTATCTTAAAACATTTTTATATTTATTAGGAGTTGGATCAAACAGTGGTGGTTTTAATAACAACCCAAAAAGAAATCCAACACACAGGAAAAATGCAAGCTATGCACAATACAAATACAGGGTTCAACTAGTTGTACTTGCTTTTGACTGGATGAATAGGTTTTAAATACACAAAACTGTTAATGTACAACTTTATACACTTATAACTTGGTATGGGTAAAGGATCAGTATTAAACATAATATCTTATTCTGCTTAGGGTTGATTCACATGCAATGGTGTTCTCAATAAAAATCTTTTTGAGTGGTTCTTTATGGGCTGTCTCATTGGAGTCTTCACTGGAACTCATTTTAAAGACATTTCTACATTCCTTCTATCTTAAGCCTCAAAATTCATAAACCAGGAAGTATTTTCCAGAAACAGTTTTGCATATGCTTTGATACTGCCTTTAAGAAACCATATATACAATCAGTTTTATTTTCTAAACCACTGGTCTTTGCAAATAAAAAAGCAAAAGACACAAGTGAGCTTTTACTGTAGCTGATTTTCTACCAATAACATTTGATTGGACAGCTGCTTCATTTGCTAAATTTTAAAGATTATGATGGAAGCATCTATTATTGGTTTTATTTATATTAGATTATATTTGATTCAATTTTGTTAATACCAGAGGCACTTCTTAGCTCGCTGTGGTGGAATGAGCCTGTGGCCAAAAGTCCTCAAAGACAGCACCTACTGGAGGGGATGTCTGGAGTTTTTCTTGATGGCAGTCAATTTTGCCATCATCTTTTTCCCCACAACATCTTCCAATGTGTCCAAAGTTCACCCTGTGATGGAGTAAGCTTTCTTAATATGTTTGTGCTTCCTTTGAGCTCAAGTTGCTTCTCCAGTGACTGCAATGTACAACATCACACTGACTAGTATGAACTGATACAGCATCTCCAGGAAATTGCTGCATACATCAAAAGACCCGAGTCTCCTTAGGAGGTACGGTCTGCTCTGGCCCTTCTTGTCAGACCAGTCCAGTTTGTTGTTTATGTGAACTCCCACGTAGCTCTGCACCACTTCCACATCCTCCCACTGGATTTATTTATTAAAAAGTAAATTTAAATTACATTGGAGTATGCACTACCCCATAACACATTTACCATTCATTATTTTATAACATAAACGTAACATAGCACGTTGCTGTAATGCTCAACAACTTATTTTTCAAGTGTGCGCAGTTTGGATCCCGCCTTCTACTCTTACCTTGGGTTCTCCCTGAGCAGCAAAGCGGGTCCTCAAGGTATCCAGAGGTTGGCAGGCAAAAGTGGCAGTGCAGGCTGCAAGGCCACCACAAACAAAGTGAACATTGGCATTCCTGCTGTTGAGTGATGTTGTCTTATGGACAAATTCAGTCAACATTTCAAATGCTACAAACTGTAAATAGACAATATTCAAAATTATTTCAGGTCCTCAACATACAAAAATAATTGATAACAGATTAAAAATAACTTGTATATAAAAATACAGGACTGAATATTTTTCTTTTTTATATATGTTATTATAAGTGAAGGTTGGAAACATAAGAGTAAACATATCTCTATAATCTGTCCATGAAACTCTGCCTCTCAAGCTAAAGCTGGAGGATAACTACAGACAAAGACTTGATGAAAATAAGAGACAGTAAAGTTTTGAATTTACATGGACAAATGGAAGCTTCTAATAACTGAGAAACAGTCTGAAAAAAGGCATATTTCAAAATAAAAACTAAAACATATCAGAGGAAAATCTACCTGGGGCTGCAGCAACTTACCTGGACAGCTCCATATGTAATGGACAACAGCTGGGCAGGAATATGACCTTTCCAAAAAGCAACCATACCCTCCTCTGTAAGGATGCAACGAGATGCCTGCCATAACCCATGGTATTTTGCCTGTGGAACACGAGCTGAAATCTTCTCGATCTGAAGCTGGAAAAAATAAAAATAAATAAATAAATACAAAATATGAAATACACAAGCATCTTCTATTAGAATTATAATTATTCAGCCATATGAGGGTGTCCATTCTAAATCATGATAATCCTTACAGATTTGGACGCATGAGTCTAGAGAAATATTCTGACAGTTGATGCATTTAATCTTGGCTGAATAAATCCGTGTCTTTAAATGTTGTATACTAATATATACTTTTTTTTGGGGGGGATTTTTATAAAATAAATCAAATGTAATATCATAGATAGTACTACTTATTTGCTCTCCTTAGCTTGTGCAGCTAACCAATGTCACTCTTACATGGTGGGGCTGTTTCTTTTTACTGACTGAATGAAATTCAACAATCGGTTAAACTTTTTATCCTGTGCAATTAAAATCTATGCCTAAACTACAGAATCTGACCACATCTAATGATACTGGCAGTATAAACAATTGTGATATAAACATAAACATTCCTTCTTGATATATAGTATGGACATTGAACGACAGTAGATTAAATACTCAACACCGAATCACACCCAAGCAAGCCCTGGTAATTCTTAGCAACTTCAAATATTACCTTATACACCAAGTATTAAATGTGGTGACTTACTTTTTAAAGTGGATATTATTACATTAGTCATTCACTGACCTCTGTATGTTACAGTAGATAACACGCATAATGTGCAATTCACATACTCTTTTGGTTCTCTTTTCTGTAAGCTTACATTTATTGTAAGCAATTTTTTTTACCTGATCAGTGCCACGTTTCGCATCTCCCCACAAGTCCATGCAAGTATTCAATCCAGCCAGTTTTATCTAATGAATGACAATTTGCAAACCCCAAGCATGGTACACGTTTAGAAATTACTTTATCATATTATTATAAAGTATTATTTACAACAATTAAATACTATACAAAAATGTTGTCACAGAAAACAAAAAACACATAAATATGCATATTAATATCTTTTATTTTATTGTTCCAAAAAAATCTTGTGATTAAAAAAAATGGTGTCAACATTAAACCATGAGGAAAAAAATCTACCAGCAGAGTAAAATGAAAGAGCAATCCTGAACAAACAGAAAAATCTATATATTTTAAACTATGAAGTAAAACAGGAAAATAACATATAAAAATATCACTTTTGGGTGGGGTGGCACGGTGGCACAGTGGTAGCGCTGCTGCCTCGCAGTTAGGAGACCCGAGTTCGCTTCCTGGGTCCTCCCTGCATGGAGTTTGCATGTTCTCCCCGTGTCTGCGTGGGTTTCCTCCTGACGCTCCGGTTTCCTCCCACAGTCCAAAGACATGCAGGTTAGGTGGATTGGCGATTCTAAATTGGCCCTAGTGTGTGCTTGGTGTGTGGGTGTGTTTGTGTGTGTCCTGCGGTGTGGGTTGGCACCCTGCCCAGGATTGGTTCCTGCCTTGTGCCCTGTGTTGGCTAGTATTGGCTCTAGCAGACCCCCGTGACCCTATGTTTGGATTCAGCGGGTTGGAGAATGGATGGATGGACTTTTGGGTGGAGTATTCCTTTAATCTGATTTAATGTCACATTGGGGCTGGAGCCTATTCTAGCACCACTGAGCACACAAGGTACAAACCAACACCATCAGCACACACAATTGGCAACTATATATATCTCCATCCATTATCCAATCCGGCGAGCTGAGCTGGGTGGAAGGGTGGCAACGCGTCTGGAAGTTGAACGATTGGATTATTGTGGATTATTTGTGATTTGTATGAGTATAGTGGAGGAGAGGGTGCTTTGTGCACTGTGGAGATTTAATAAAGTAAAGTATTGGACTTTTACCTGGTGTCTGGAGTCGTGGACAGGGGTTCAAGGGAGCGAGAGCGCCCCCTATCTGTCACAATATATATACATATACACACACACACCCATATATCCATCTTCTATTACACTTGTTATAAATAAATTGTATTACTTTGTTTATCTCTGCAAGCTTGTTTGGGTTACTTGTGAAAATGAGTCTAACACCATACTGCAGGGATGCAGGGAAAGTGAAAGTGTTTAATGTAGATTTTTGCCAAATTAAGAACTCCGTTCATAAACTGTACAGATCTCATCGTATTTCTGGCATCTCAGCTGGAAAATAAAACAGAGATCCTTCATTCAACTAACATTAATTTGGTATCACCTTTTTGGGTGTCTTGTTATGTGTTTTAATTAATCACAAGCCTCTGCTGAAGACAAGGTTGACAATTGATTAAATGAGTGATTAACCCCTCTTTCCTACACTATTGTTAAAACATAGAAAATGGTATAACTAACCTCTTTTATTATTACGGGAGTGACAAGTCAAAATCCATTAAGTTCAAAATAATAGTTCATAGAGCATCTCTTCAATAGCCCAAGTTCTTAAGAAATGTTCCAATTAAAACAACTGAAGCAGGAGTGTAAAGCTCAGTAAACATCACTGGGTAGAAACCAATTGTTGATAGAAACCTTGGATTAAGCAGGTTTAATTAGTTAGTATTTTTCATTAACACCAAATAATAGGATGTTTGCTGTATGTGGTGCCATAGAGTTGCATCATGTTACGTGTTAATTAACAGAGGCTAACAATTTCAGTATACCCTGTAAATGTGATGATAGCAACCCTATAAACTGGCAGGTTTTAAGGTCACATTTAAACAAGTTAGCAGACACCACAGTCCTAATATTTTATGGAACAGGCTTCACTTCTTTTACACCAGTACCTTTTTGCATGCGATCATTACCTGGAGCCTGTAGTCAATGCACTGGATTGGAACAGTTAAAGGACAATGCAGGATGTTGCTGTGTGTATTGATGTCAACCTATAATAAAACAGGGTGTTGCTGATTTAGTCAGTTTCAAGGCTAGTCATGGCTTATGCTGGATGTTGCTCTGTGTGTGTTGATATAATCCTATAATGATACGGGTTGTTGATAATTAAGTCAGTTTCAATACCAGTAATCCTACTCTTAGAAACAATATTTTGTATTACAAGCAGTGAAGACGAGGATGTGACAATGCTAGTAGAATTGCCTCAGTGTCAAAAAAAGGATAGGAACAAGCAGATATAATATAAAATGGCTAAGAAAATAATTTTTATGCAGCTTGAAGAAGGAAAAAAAGCACAAACAAATTCTTCACCATTGATAGCGTGATTGAGGTGGGTGACAACAAATTCGTTTAGGTGGGACATTAGTGTAAATTAAAACCAGATCTATCCTGTAGTCTAATGGCATACTGGTACGTTCAGCATGTGATTCATACAAGACCATTCCAGCTAATACTGTAGGTATCCAATGACCATTCATTTTTTAACACTTAAAATCAATCTAACACCTTTTACAGATGAATAAGAATTGAGTCCAAAACTGTGATTGACTTGTCCAAGGGAAAGGCTAATAATATAGAAAAATAGTGGACTAAAGGAAGAGATCTTTGAGGAGCTCTACATGTGACTGGTGCTATGGAAGACCTGCCAGGACCAAGTCTGAAAATCTTTCCTGTCATCAAGGTAAAATATGAAACAGCACGCAAATGGTAAGTCTCATTTTAAAGATTAGCTGAAATGGCTAAAGATGTGGGAAAGGAGACAAGAAATGTAAACAAATGGTTGTATTTGAAGATAGGGATATATTTCTGATAGGCTTGAATATTTGAATTTAATCATGCAAAAGGTGAATTAATTAATCAGTTTATTCTGTGGAAGAACTGTTAAGAGGGCAGACAAAACAGAGAAGTAACATAACCAAAGAAAATAAGATCATGTATTATTTAAATTTCAATTCTTTATTGTCATGTGTACAAGTACCATGTACAATGAAATGCTTGCTTGCATGTGCCCCTGCAGACAGTGAACATAGACGACAAAAAAAAAAACACACACAATAAATAAATGAATATAATAAGTAAATACATAAAACCAGAATCCTAAGAATAAATAGAGACAGTGGCAGAAGTATATGTGCAGGTAGCAGTGGAGGTGACAAGGTTACTGATTGTTCATGAGTCTGATTGCAGTTGGGTAGAAACTGTTCCTGTACATCCGAATGGACTTTAGTCACTTCCCTGATGGGAGGAGGTTGAAAAGTGACAGTGCAGGGTGGCTGGGGTGCTGCCTGATACGGTTCACTTTCTTGAGACAACATGTAGTGTGGATGTCATGGATCGCAGGGAGCTGTGTGCCCGTGATCTGCTGTGCTGTGTGCTGCAGGGCTATGCAGTCCTGAACTGAGCAGTTGCTGTACCAGGATGTGATGCATCCTGTCAGAATGGATTCCACAGTACACCTGTAGAATATGCACAGCGTTGTGGGGGACATCCGGGCTTTACTCAGTCTCCTGAGGAAGTAGAGGTGTTGTTGGGCTTTCTTGACTACTGCCGCAGTGTGACTTGACCATTTAAGGTCATCAGTGAGGGTGACTGTGGTAACTGTTGACCACTCTGTCATAATGCACTTTGATGTTTAGAGAAAGTCTGATCATTCATGATCAAGTGTGACCAGACTACTTACAGCAATCTCTCAAGGTGCTGTCATACAAAGTAGAGCAGAATTTTAACCATGAGCCAGATGCTTCGCATCATCTCAATTTTTTCAAGGCTGAGTAAAATATAGATTTACACTGAACAAGATTTTTGTAAATACAGTATAGATAGGAGGATGAGAGCAGTAAGGTAATAGTTAGACGTTGATTCAGCAAGGCTCATATATTAGGTAGAAAATTGGATTTTTGTAGTCAAGAATCAAATGAGGGATGTTTCTAACAGGTAAGAGAGACAAGTAGTATATGATCATGAGATGCACATGTAATAAAAAACAAAAAAGTCTGAATTAGTGTAAGACACCTTAATTCAATGTGTTCAAAATAAATGTAACAACTTACTTCACAAGGTAGAAGTACATAATCAATAAGAATAGATGCAACAAATTCTTGAAATATTAAAATGTGTACTTCAATTTAAAAGAGTAAATATTATTGATTGTAATAGAATACTGCAAATTTTTTCACCCACTGACAGCGTTCTATAGTGGGTTAGATCCCTAATAAAGGATCAAATATCAAAACTAACAACATACTTGTAAAATAGTCTAAAACGATACTTCAGAAGGTTATGTTTGAAATTTGTCATTTGTAAGCTTCTGGAAGTGGCTCTGAGATGATTAGCACCAGAAGTAAAGATATTATCATATATTAATAATCACCAACTTCAAAATATATAAAAAATACACTCCACATCCCTATATTACCGATCCCTTGTCAAAGTTTTGTGAAAAGGAATAACTATGACCCCTCATACCTCATTAGAAGGTAAAGCCCCTGGAGTTGGTTGCTGTGGCAAGCACAAGTTCAAGTACATTTGATAATGTCTGTAGAAGACACATATTGCTTTACATTTTATCATTAGGGTGTAAGGTTCTGCTTAAAATATGGTAAAAAAAATGGGCTACGACTGTGGGTTTTTCAGGTCAAGAGGGGCAAAAAAATCTTGATTTTTTTTTTTTTTTTTTTGCATAACTTAACATGACAAGTCGAACGGCATATTGTGTGGGTATGTTTTCTCATATAAGTTATTCATGAGGTGCCAGACACAAAAAAACAAAAAAAGGTTAAAAAAATATACTGCAAAAAATTACCAAAGTTAATCTAGGAATAGAAATTAAGTTAAGCTTCAGGTTAAGAATATCAGTGTATTTATTAAATTTACTAACAAGAAAGGAAGCTTAACCTTCAATCTTTCTTCATCCACTTGTCCAGGTCTGAATTACAAGAGTCTGAATTTATTTTGGCAGTATCAGATATAATGTGAGAACCAACAGTTGACAGAAGAGTCCATCCACTGAAAGCCCCACATATAAACTCTTGACAGAAAGGACAAAGACATGAGATTTGAAACCATATCTTTAGACGTGTTACCCACTAAACAACCACAAAGCCCAAGGAGCTTAACTAGACAGTAAATCACCGAAGTCATTTTGGAGGTCACATTGCATTTAGGTGGATGATAAAACACAAAGGAAACAACATGACATAACTATGGTGAGTTTAATGACATGCAGTGCAATGAAAACACGATGGACATTCAGTAGGTTGTTGTCTCACATTCTGTTCAGATCTGCATCTCCAAGGAGTAGCAAAATAACATCACTGGTCATTATTCACAAAGCCAACCTGATACAATTCAGAGTTGATAGTAGTCAGAAAATACAGTCATATGAAAAAGTTTGGGAACCCCTTTCAGCCTGCATAATAATTTACTCTACTTTCAACAAAAAAACATAACAGTGGTATGTCTATCATTTCCTAGGAACATCTGAATACTGGGGTGTTTTCCGAACTAAGATTTTTAGTGAAGCGGTATTTAGTTGTATGAAATTAAATCAAATGGCTGTGCAAAAATGTGGGTACCCTTGTCATGTTGCTGATTTGAATGTATGTAACTGCTCAATGCTGATTACTTGCAACACCAAATTATGTAAGGAATGTAATCAGGAAATGGAAGGCCACAGGCTCAGTTGCTGTTAAACCCTGCAGGTCTGGCAGGCCGAGATAAATACAGGAGCGGCATATGCGCAGGATTGTGAGAATGGTTACAGACAACCCACAGATCACCTCCAAAGACCTGCAAGAACATCTTGCTGCAGATGGTGTATCTGTATATCGTTCTACAATTCAGCGCAATTTGCACAAAGAACATCTGTATGGCAGGGTGATGAGAAAGAAGCCCTTTCTGCACTCACACTACAGAGTCACTTCTTGTATGCAAATGCTCATTTCGATAAGCCAGATTCATTTTGGAACAATGTGCTTTGGACTGATGAGACAAAAATTGAGTGATCTGGTCATAACAAAAAGCGCTTTGCATGGCGGAAGAAGAACACCACATTCCAAGAAAAATACCAGCTACCCACTGTCAAATTTGGTGGAGGTTCCATCATGCTGTGGGGCTGTATGGTTAGTTCAGGGACTGGGGTCCTTGTTAAAGACGAGGGTTGGATGAATTCAACCCAATATCAACAAATTCTTCAGGATAACGTTCAAGCATCAGTCACAAAGTTCAAGTTACGCAAAGGTTGGATATTCCAACAAGACTATGACCCAAAACACAGTTCGAAATCTACAAAGGCATTCATGCAGAGGGAAAAGTATAATGTTATGGAATGACCGTCACAGTCCCCTGACTTGAATATCATCGAAAATCTATGGGATGATTTGAAATAGGCTGTCCATGCTCGGCAGCCATCAAATTTAACTGAACTGGAGAGATTTTGTATGGAAGAATGGTCAAAAATAGGGAATCCATTCCCGGTCTCCCGATTACCATGAGCTCGGGATTCCCGGACATTTTTCATTCCCAGGAATGAAACTGCTGTAATTCCCGGGAAACCGGGAATGGCCAAGCTTGCATATATAGCGTGTAAAGGTGTAAAAATCGATCAAGAAATAACAGAGTTATAGTTAAAAACTGAAGACTTCATTGACGTCTGTCAGACAACAGCTTTGAACAGCAACTTGAAATTACAATGCGTCAGTCTGTTGCATCTGTAATATCTGTGCCAAGAAACTTGCCATCACAGAATAATGACAAGAAACTGGATGTATCAGTAAAAGATGAAATGGCAGTGTTTCAGAGCAACGGCAAGCGCAGGTGTTGTTTAGAACAAGTGTATCTGTATCTGATGACCATGCCGCCTACTTCAGGGAGGCACAGCGTGCTTTCTCAGCGGCTGGCATACTCTGCATGAAGTACGCTCTCACCTGGACGACCGCAAGCTGGACACATTGTGCTTTCTACGCTCTTATTACTGCAACTAACTAGATCAGGGGTGCCCACAGTTTTTCGGCTTGAGAGCTACTTTTAAAATGACCAGGTCGAAATGATATATATATATATATATATATATATATATAGTGCATCCGGAAAGTATTCACAGCGCATCACTTTTTCCACACTTTTTTATGTTACAGCCTTATTCCAAAATGGATTAAATTAATTTTTTTCCTCAGAATTCTACACACAACACCCCATAATGACAACATGAAAAAAGTTTACTTGAGATTTTTGCAAATTTATTAAAAATAAAAAAATTGAGAAAGCACATGTACATAAGTATTCACAGCCTTTGCCATGAAGCTCAAAATTGAGCTCAGGTGCATCCTGTTTTCCCTGATCATCCTTGAGATGTTTCTGAAGCTTAATTGGAGTCCACCTGTGGTAAATTCAGTTGATTAGACATGATCTGGAAAGGCACACACCTGTCTATAGAAGGTCCCACAGTTGACAGTTCATGTCAGAGAACAAACCAAGCATGAAGTCAAAGGAATTGTCTGTAGACCTTCGAGACAGGATTGTCTCGAGGCACAAATCTGGGGAAGGTTACAGAAAAATTTCTGCTGCTTTGAAGGTCCCAATGAGCACAGTGGCCTCCATCATCCGTTAAGTGGAAGAAGTTCGAAACCACCAGGACTCTTCCTAGAGCTGGCCAGCCATCTAAACTGAGCGATCAGGGGAGAAGGGCCTTAGTCAGGGAGGTGACCAAGAACCTGATGGTCACTCTGTCAGAGCTCCAGAGGTCCTCTGTGGAGAGAGGAGAACCTTCCAGAAGGACAACCATCTCTGCAGCAATCCATCAATCAGGCCTGTATGGTAGAGTGGCCAGACGGAAGCCACTCCTTAGTAAAAGGCACATGGCAGCCCGCCTGGAGTTTGCCAAAAGGCACCTGAAGGACTCTCAGACCATGAGAAACAAAATTCTCTGGTCTGATGAGACAAAGATTGAACTCTTTGGTGTGAATGCCAGGCATCACATTTGGAGGAAACCAGACACCGCTCATCACCAGGCCAATACCATCCCTACAGTGAAGCATGGTGGTGGCAGCATCATGCTGTGGGGATGTTGTTCAACAGCAGGAACTGGGAGACTAGTCAGGATAAAGGGAAAGATGACTCCAGAGCGCACTTGACCTTAGACTGGGGTGACGGTTCATCTTTCAGCAGGGCAACAACCTTTAAGGACACTGCCAAGATATCAAAGAAGTGGCTTCAGGACAACTCTGTGAATGTCCTTGAGTGGCCCAGCCAGAGCCCAGACTCGAATCCGATTGAACATATCTGGAGAGATCTTAAAATGGCTGTGCACCGACGCTTCCCATCCAACCTGATGGAGCTTGAGAGGTACGACAAAGAGGAATGGGCGAAACTGGCCAAGGATAGGTGTGCCAAGCTTGTGGCATCATATTCAAAAAGACTTGAGGCTGTAATTGCTGCCAAAGGTGCATCGACAAAGCATTGAGCAAAGGCTGTGAATACTTATGTACATGTGATTTCTCAGTTTTTTTATTTTTAATAAATTTGCAAAAACCTCAAGTAAACTTTATTCACGTTATCATTATGGGGTGTTGTGTGTAGAATTCTGAGGAAAAAAATGAATTTAATCCATTTTGGAATAAGGCTGTAACATAACAAAATGACATTTATGGTCACTACAGTATTTGGATTTAATAATCGTCATGTGGGAAAAGGCTGACTCGCATAAATAAGTAGAGCCGAATAATGCAGTCAAGGAGCTTTTGAATTCAGCCGAGTGAAAAATGACAGCTGTCCGATTAACTGCAATTTTAGTTCACTCTCCTTTCTCAGATCGCTTTTTGGAAGGATGTCAGTTTCGTAGTTTTTATGAACAGTTCGAAAATGCCTTTCCACATTTTCCTTCTTTGGAATAGCAATGATAGATTGACAGATCAGACAAACGCACTCCAATTGTGACATTGTGAGAAAAAAAATCCTCTTCCAATTCCACATCCAGCCCATACCCTCCCCAAACAATTTTTTTTTTAATCCCTTCTTCAGTCGATATAAATTGGAAGGCTAACTAGATCACAGCTGGAGTTTTGCAGTAGCTTGCGCGTTTGATTTTGCGTGCGGGATGACCAGTGTGTTAGAGAGAAGAGATCTCAGACTGGCCGCCCTGTATGTCAATCAAGTGGCAAATGCCATAGGGAGGACATATGATAGACTAACTTTAAAAAAAAATTTTTTTTGAATGCAACGCGACCTACTGGTCGATCGCGATCGACGCATTGGGCACCCCTGAACTAGATACATGTACTTATAGGACAGCATGAACTGCTTGTAGATAAGGTTAGTCTTTTATTGGTGTCAACATATTGCAGTAGTTTTATTAAAGTTAAGTGTCGGTCGTTCTAAAACCGTTCATGTGAGATACCTGTGCACTGTGTCATCCCCGGGAGCCTGGGATTCCCGGGAATGACATGTGGGATTCCCGAATTCTTGGGAATGGATTCCCTAATCAAAAATACCTCCATCCAGAATCCAGACACTCATCAAACGCTATAGGAGGTGTCTAGAGGCTGTTAAATTTGCAGAAGGAGGCTCAACTAAGTATTGATGTAATATCTCTTTTGGGGTGCCCAAATGTATGCACCTGTCTAATTTTATTATGATGCATATTGCATATTTTCTGTTAATCCAATAAACATGTTACTGATGAAATACTACTGTTTCCATAAGGCATGTCATATATTAAAAGGAAGTTACTACTTTGAAAGCTCAGCCAATGATAAACAAAAATCCAAAGAATTAAGAGGGGTTCCCAAACTTTTTCATATATGACTGTACACCAGTCCAATGCAGGATATACTCATGACTCACCCAATTAAACTACAAAGTTTCTTTGTAAAGTGGAAGAAAAACAAGCTTTGACGTGGAAGAGGGCCATGCAAACTATACACAGACACTAAACAGCAAGTTAATGATTTTTTCATCTCTTCATGAAGTTTATGCCATATTTCAGTTAAGCATAGCACAAGATTAAAATCTGTGCTGAATTTTGTCGGCAGCATGTCTATACCACTGACCACACTAAAGAAATCAAGAATAGCCTCCCCCCCCAAACTCTTTTTTGTTAGATACATCTCTCTATTATATAAAAAAAAAATCCTGGGACGAGACCTGACTTTTTCAGAGAGATACTTTCAAGTCCCGCGAGATGAGACTTTGTGCCAAGAGATTTAACCACGCTCGGGGCTTGAAATAAATGACAAAGAGTAGATGATAAACTTCGTAAAGAATTCAAAAATGTTGGTGTGATACACATGCAGAACAGGTTACAGATAATGAATGTAATAAAATTCGTAAGTCTGAAAAAACTGATAGTAAAGATCGCATTAGATGCAAGCAAATGGAAATTATTACTCGGTGAAATAATGGAACAGCGAAAAGAGATCGAATATATGGAAATCGGTGATATGACAGAAGTATGTAGATATTGTTTGGCTTTAAACTTTAAGTCGGAGAATTGTAGATCATCTAATTTGTGTTGTCATCAGGGAAATGTATTGTTTCTTCCCAATGAAGAGGCGTATCCGTGAAAATTAAAAGATTTGTTGTTTGGTGAAAGTGATATCCACATATGCGAGCGGAAGAGACGCAAATTGGCTGGTGTGTGTCGCAGGACGCAGGGTTGATGAGCAAAGCGAGCAGGGGGCGAAGCCCCCTAGTATTTCCATATTTAGGTACATGTATTTGTATATTTAGTATATATGTGCAGCTATATGTGTAGACATTATATTATTTATTCCCCCCTTCATTCATCTTCTTGTGATCTGTCTGAAGTGCTGTCTGACCGGTGCTTTTGTCTTCTCGTGTTGTAAATTGCACCTTTGGTACTGGAGGACGTTATTTCATCTGTGTTCTTTAATGTATATGGTTGAGATGACAATAAAGCTCTACTTGACTTGCCTTGAATGGCAACAGGCAGATCTTTCATACAGAAATATTCAGAGTTACCATTTTAGACCAGGTTTGTGAATTGTAATGTTGGGTGTCAAAACTTTAAGAATAATGTCATGATACAGAATATGCGAAAACCAGTGTCAATGAATCCCTCAGACTGCCTGTCAATACCCCAGTCCCCTATGTAAATAATGTGGACAGTGCAATATGCCAGAGTCTTCAAGAAATCATCTGCACCAAGCAAAGTGTTTATATAAATAAAAAACAGGAATTCATCTTGAGAGTACCGCGACACAGCAGAAATGCAGATTTTACCCAGAAAGAGAGACTCCAAGTAGATACTGCAAATACAGTAAGTTAGCAAAGCACAGCCAGTAGTTAGGACGTCTGACAGGCTTCTGCACGCAAGGAGGGAGGAAATTGCGTAGCAGAGCACTGGCGTCAGCAAGAGTGCGCTTCAGCTAAACACATAAGCAGGTATAGTCTGAGACGTTCATAAATCAGACCTTGCCAAGAAATATGCAAACAGCAAGCCAGTGTTCCCACTAAGAGGCCTGGTTCCATAATCCACCAAGTTAATTTCCAATTTTTTGAATGACCGCTACATGACTTGAAATAGTAACTTGCTTTACCCTTTTCTGATGAATAACAGAAGATGAAGAAAAACAAGAGTTAGGTAAAACTCCAGTCTCACTGTGGGCATTATAGCAAGGGCTGGTAATCAAAGTGACAAAGTTCCCTACCTCAGATTCTTGTCACATACAATGCTTAAACCACACTAACAAAAAAAAACAAAAAAAAAACTACCTTTTCAGTCATGAATTTTAAATCCTCTCTTTTCACTGCATTATTTATTAACTGACACCTATGTACCTACCATGTCATGATGAATTTACCTGGCCTTCTTTCACCTTCCACTGTCAATAGACTCATAAGTCTAAAACAGTTCGAATTGTAGTACATTTGAAACCTTACTTTAAACTTTAAATGTTTCCGTTAAATCTAACTTGAATTACAGAACTGTAATCTTATATTACTTTGTAAAACATCTGTTAGGGATGATCTCTGCACAAAAGAATTATTATGACATCTGATGTAAGTGTTGCATATAAAAAAAAAATTATACAGTACATAACTTTATGACCAATTTGCCCAATTAACAAAATCTTTCTCATTATCTTTCTTATGCATGTAATCAACGTAAAACACAGTGTTTTTTTCCTGGATTGCTTCCAGTAAAATATCCTGGGACGCACGCACTGGAGTAATTTTGTGCTGACTTGTTTTACCACCTTTTCAGAGACATTCCTAATCCAGGTATTTACACTGTAGACATCAACCGCAAGCAACTTTAAAAAGAATAAAAATAAAAGGAAAAGTCAGCAGTATTTACTGTATGATGTAATTTTCAACAAGTATTATTACATACAGTATGTATTGTGCATTCATCCCCATGGTTCTCAATATGTTTAAAGTATATTACTACACTTAAGGCACTTAAATTAAAAAAAAAAAAAAAAAACTTCCTCTGACTGGGTGGATCCAAGATGATTCATCAGTCTGACACAACTACCTTATAATTTTAAAAAAGTTGCAGTGGTGAACAGGACTGGTGGTAAACATGTGGACTTGAAGACGACAAAATTTCTTTTTTTCAGCCATACTGTGCCCCTTCATCACCAAAAATTCAGTTATTGTGATAGTTTAAATTTAAAGTTGGCATTAAGTAAAGAAAACAATGCCACTGAATAGCAATCAATAGAATTGTAATATTTTCATACTTATGTAAAGTTAGGCACCAACATCAAAAATAAATTAACAAAAAGGACCAAAAGGTCCTGGTAACAAATTAGGAATGGAGGACAAATTGCAGCCCAAACAGAGCAACCGTGGGTAGCCAAAGCCCGATATCCTCAAGTTTCTGTTGTTCCTGAAGCACCCCTTCACCCTTTAACTGGACCAAGCACTTTCAGAAAATGGAGGTTTGAACGGAGAGTTACCTAATACTAGATTTTTTGATCACTTCAGCAACTCCAGATATATTCATTTTTACTTCACATCATCAAATGCAGGGACACAAGTAAGAATTCTTTTTGTTGATTTCAGCTTTGCTTTACACAATATCATACTTCTGAGCTTTCTTAGTAGGCTGTGCCTAACTATCTACCTGCAGTCAGGTTAACAACTTCCTTTCTGACAGGAGACAGTGTCTAAAACTGGGTAAGTACAGGATGGACACATTAACTCAGCTCACAGTCCTGAGGTGCCAATCTCCTCCTCTTTATTAGTCTTTACAGAAATGACTGCATTTCCAAGAAGGACTGTACAACTTCTGAAAACAGCAAAGAATACCACGCTGATTGGTCTTATTCACAACTAGCTGAAATACCCAGCATTACCTGGGAGGATAATAAAGTGTTTTTTTTTTTTTAATTGTTTGAGAAAAATATAATTAAACAAAGCACAACTTCCATCCATTATCCAACCCGCTATATCCGAACTACAGGGTCACGGGGGTCTGCTGGAGCTAATCCCTGCCAACACAGGGCACAAGGCAGGAAACAAACCCCGGGCAGGGCGCCAGCCCACCGCAGGGCGTGCACACACACACACCCACAACTTAAAAATAAAAATACAGAGTGACACAGAAAAACGGAAACTTTTGAAAAACCCAATAAAAATAGAAGAAAACCTAAAAAAAAATTTTATTGACAGCAACTGAACCACTACAACTTGCCTTTTAAGAGACAGTAATCCAAATTATCAATGTCTGAAAATTACGTCCTGTAGATGGCGTCCTCCTGTACGTATGCATTCTTCCAATCTGCTGTTGAGGTTCCCCATTGTTCGCTGCAACATCTCAGCTGGGATACCACGAATTTCGTCTTGAATTCTTTGTTTCAATTCATTCAGTGTCCTTGGCCGAGTCGTGTAGACCCGACTCTTAAGGTAGCCCCACAAGAAAAAAATCACAAACGGACAAATCCGGTGATCTTGAGGGCCAGGGAATGTCATCGTATCTTGAGATGACATGGTTACCGAACAATTCTCGCACAGCTGCCATTGATTGCCTTGCAATTGATTACTAAATTACTAAATGGCGAGATTGTTTACAGCTCAAGGTCCCTGTTCCGCAGTGCTACCAACTGTACATGGCTGCCACTACGCATTTCAAAAGTTCCCGTTTTTCTGTGTCACCCTGTATATTAACAAACAAACAATGAAGACTCACTAATGAGCTTGTCTTGCGGTCTTGTATGTACAGTACAGGCCAAAAGTTTGGACACACCTCCTCATTCAATGTGTTTTCTTTATTTTCATGACTGAAGGCATCAAAACTATGAATGAACACATGTGGAGTTATGTACTTAACAAAAAAAGGTGAAATAACTGAAAACATGTTTTATATTCTAGTTTCTTCAAAATAGCCACCCTTTGCTCTGATTTCTGCTTTGCACACTCTTGGCATTCTCTCGATGAGCTTCAACAGGTAGTCACCTGAAATGGTTTTCACTTCACAGGTGTGCCTTATCAGGGTTATGTAGTGGAATTTCTTGCTTTATCAATGGGGTTGGGACCAGCAGTTGTGTTGTGCAGAAGTCAGGTTAGTTGGACGATCATTTATTTTTCAACAGGACAATGACCCCAAACACACCTCCAGGCTGTGTAAGGGCTATTTGACCAAGAAGGAGAGTGATGGAGTGCTGTAAATGGTCATGAAAATAAAGAAAACACATTGAATGAGGAGGTGTGTCCAAACTTTTGGCCTGTACTGTATATTATCATCCAGTTGATGCTCGGAACCAGCCAACTCTATTTAATTTCAAAAGCAACAAAGCTGGTGCAGTGGTGCTCAAACACAAGGAATGCTGGCAGTCACTTACACTTCGCCCTCCGGTGGTTGTTCCAAGTGTTATATGGATGATAACATTCATACAAGACCGCAAGATCACCCACCACCCTACCCAGAAGGGGGTGGGTTAGGATTGATTTCACCCAACAGTATTTTTAATTGACCAA
>JANRMT010062846.1:21186061-21199782 GCA_026402145.1 Polypterus bichir lapradei | reverse complement strand
GATCAGAAACATTTTGTGTGACAAACATGCAAAAGAATAAGAAATCACGAAGGGGGCAAATAGTTTTTCACACCACTGTATACAAGGTGTAAACCAATGAACCAACCAGAGTAAAATGTATTGTTTGACACTGTATGTAAATTCAACAGTTTATAAAATGAACCTCTATTCTTTGTTTCTCTGATCATGCCGTAACAGACTGCTTTTGAAGAATGCTCCCTCTAAGTCATTTTGCCGAGGTGCAATTCAAAGATACCATGAACAGCTTTTCTCCTGCCTGATAACTGATCGGTCCTGTTAGAGGATGTTTCTTTCTTTAATAAGAGGTTAAATTTCTACGACACTACCAGAAGGGTCCCTACTCTGTTAGGCTCCTTGAGCCAGGCCCTTTACCTGCATTCTGCTCCATGGTGCTGTACAAAGGCTGACATTGCACTCTGACCCCAAAAAGGAATTAAGGTATATCAAAAAAAATATACTGTATATATGGAACTGTCTCTAATGCAATTGATATAAGTTTGTTGGATATCATAACATTTTTTTAGATGAATTTGTAAATTTATTTATGTTTAAACAAACCCAATTCATCTCACTGCCATAGTATCACCATTCACATTAGGATGTCACCCAGCAATGCTGGAAGGTTTCCCCCAAAGCAGGTAATTTGCACGAAGACCACCAGACTTTTTAAAGATATTGTAAAAGATTGGGGATATAAACCATTTAGAAAGTGTCAGGGAAAGATCAGGGCTGTACATAAACATACTTCTCCAAGCAACAACAATTTATGTGGTTATAAAAATGGCTTTGAGATAATCTGGCAAGCCTTTCTACACAAGACGAGCAGGATTTTCTTCTAACTGTAATGGCAGGAGACCATGTCAAATGTTAATTATTCTATATGGTACATTTGGTTACTCTGTAATGTTATTTAATATTGGGCAGTTAAACAGTAAATTATTTTCCATTGTAATCAATATAAAGAAATACACTTTCTAAAAGACAAAGTTATGTTTTTAGATAACGTGACAGGACATTATCACATGATGTGAGAGCCAACACATTTCAATTTTATTTACAGGTAACCTTCAATTTGGACTGACAAAACTACTTCACAGTTAACATAACTCATACAAGTGAACACATTTGTTGGTACCCTCCACGAAAAAAAAAGAACCCCCCCCAATTGTCTCTGCAATAACTTAAACCTGACAAAGGTTATTGGCACCCACCATCATTTATTGTGCATTTAACAAAAATCAGACTTTGCTTTTGAGTTTTGATATCACAGAATATTTCAAATAATAAGACAAGTGAAAATGGCATGGAGAAGAATAATGAGACCCTTAACCTAATATTTGGTCACACAACCATTAGAGACCATCACTGCAAACAAGTGATTGGTGAGATGTCTGCACCTGTCCATGTGTCGTTTGGCCCACTTGTCCTGAGCAAACTGCTCCAGGTTTGGCCTTCCTTCTCCAGACTGCATGTTTCAGTTCTATCCATGGATGTTTAATAGGACGTAACTCAGGGCTCATAGAAGGCCACTTCAGAAGAGTCCAATGTTTAATTCTTAGCCATTCTTGATGCTTGTAGTTGTGTGTTTTGGCTCATTACCCTGTTGGAGGGTCTATGGCCTGCGACTGAGACAGAATTTTCGGACACTGGGCAGTACACATCGTTCCAGAATGCCTCAACAATCTTCAGATTTCATTGTTCCCTCAGTAGACTCCAAGCAGTCTGTGTCGGACACAGTAAAGCAGCCCCAAAATATAACCAAGCCTCCTCCATGTTTCACTGTAGCTATGGTGTCCTTTCCTTTGAAAGCTTCATTTTTTTTTTCTTTTCGACTGTGAACATGGAGTTAATGCGACTTGCCAAAAAGCCCCAGCTTTGTCTTATGTGTCCAGAGGACATTCTTGCAGAAGCATTGTCAATATGCATTTTAGCAAATTCCAGTCTGGCTTTTGTATGTTTTTCGTCCTCCTAGGTCTTCTTTCTTTGAGTCCACAGTCACTGAAAAATGGTGCAAACAAACACTGATGGACCTTGAGCTTGGAGTTCGGCTTGTATACTCTACAAAGGAAAGGAATGAAGGTCAGTAGGAACAAGACAGAATACATGTGTGTGAATGAGAGGGAGATCAGTGGAATGGTGAGGATGCAGGGAGTAGAGTTGGCGAAGGTGAATGAGTTTAAATATCTGAGATCAACAGTACAGAGTAACAGGTAGTGAGGAAGAGGGGTGAAGAAGAGAGTACAGGCAGGGTGGAATGGGTGGAGAAGGGTGTCCGGATTGATTTGTGATAGACGGGTATCAATAAGAGTGAAAGGGAAGGTCTACAGGACGGTATTGAGACCAGTTATGTTATATGGGTTGGAGATGGTGGCACTGGCCAGAAAGCAGGAGACAGAGCTGGAGATGACAGAGCTCAAGATGGTAAGATTTGCATTGGGTGTGACGAGGATGGACAGGATTAGAAATGAGGAGACAGAGTTGGAGAGAAGTCAGAGAGGCGAGATTGCGTTGGTTTGGACATGTGCAGAGGAGGGATGCTGAGTATATTGAGAGATGGATGTTAAAGATAGAGCTGCCAGGTAAGCAGAAAAGAGGAAGGCCTAAGAGGAGGTTTATGAAAGTGGTGAGAGAGGACATGAAGGTGGTGGGTGTAACAGAGCAAGATGGAGAGGACAAAGAGAGGTGGAAAAAGATGATCCGCTGTAGCAACCCCTAACGGTCGCAGCCGAAAGAAGATTCTCACTATCCTTCTGCCCATTCTGGGGTCAGTGTTCCTCTTGCAGCCACTTCCTGAGAGACTGGCTATACTTCCATGTACGCTCAACTCCTTAATATTTGGAACTGTTGTCCCAGAAACATCAAGCTGCTTTGAGATGCTCTTCTTGCCTTTGACTTTCACATGCTGGTCAATAATTTTCCTTCTAATCTCTTCAGACATGTCTCTCCTTCGCTTTCTCTCGGCCATGTTCAGTGCGGGACACACAATGACACCAAAAAGCAGAATGACTACTTGTCTCCTTTTACATCGTCTGAAAGGCTGATTGCACAATTGGAGATGTGTGTGATACAAATTCAAGAAAACGCCACTTTGAAAAATCCCTCTAATCTAGTTATTGATGATTTTACTTCGGGATACCGACAAATGTGTCCAGGCCATTTTAGAATGTCGTCGTAGAAGAAGCAACACAAGATCTCTGATCACACTTTCTTCACTTTACTTGATGGCGTATCAAAGGCATTCTGGTGTATACCGGGTACAACTGCCTTTCATTGAGTCACTTTTCAGGGGGTCATACTGCACTTTTTCAGTGAGCTGTAAGGGGATAAACAAATTTGTCCACATCTGTAAATAAAGTAACCCAAACTGTTACACAACAGTTAGAAGGATTCATTTGGTAAGCACAATGAACCAAGTTTGAATGACAAGGCTCAATTTATTTGGAATTCGTCAATGTAATGGAGTCAAATTCCTCCAACAAATCATATTTTTGAATGGAATGGCCTCGTCGCCAACTTCTTTAAAGCAACTATTAGGAAATCTGTAAAGAAATCAGATTTAGATTGCAATGACTTAATGGATTGTAGACTCATTTACCCCTTTAAACGTCCATCCTTCCATCCATTATCCAACCCGCTATATCCTAACTACAGGGTTACGGGGGTCTGCTGGAGCCAATCTCAGCCAACAAAGGGCGCAAGGCAGGAAACAAACCCCGGGCAGGGCGCCAGCCCACCGCAGTGAACATGAACCTTTTCTTAAAAACACAATGCTGGGGAAAATGTCTGTCTGGTTTTCTCTCGGGCGCAGCACCGATGGAGCCTCGCCTTGTGTCATATGCAGCACTTGAATGTCTTCCAATGCCATTAAATGCTTTCAGATTTTAAGTGCAGTTTTTGACACTGCTGATCATAATATTGCACTTCACAGACTGGAAAATGTAACTGAACTCTCCAGCACCATTCCTAGCTTCTTTACTTCCTATTGATTGAATCATTTTCAGTAAATGCATAAAATCGAAGTACACCATTTTTTTTTTGCTTTGTTTTTTTTGGTCTTTTCATGTTGTCAGTAGGTGATGGAACTTGGAAACATAATATTAAGTTGTATGCTTACAGGGGTTTCTCAATAAGCCAGAATATCTTCAATTTCTTCACAAGTTTCCTGCATTAATAAGGCAAAACACTGGAAGAGTCCACATCGACAGGAAACTAAAAAAAATAAGAAAGAAATAAAAGAAATTATGAATGTGAATAGTGCATCTGACTGTCTTAACTTGGACCGTTTACAAGTGCCAGACAGTTTAGCAGCTGGCAGCATAACTGCTCCTTAAAGTTAGATAGAGAAGTTGTGGTTATGAGGACCATTGTTATCCATATTCTACAATTACACTCTCAGATCACAGCAATGTTGGGAACTCTTCTATAAGAAGTCAAAGCTTTCCTCCTGTAAAATATTTGGTGAGAAGTTAAGCAAAATGACACCATTATTGGCTAACTAGAAAGATTAAAATATGCAAGCTTTTCAGGCAACTCAGGCCCCCTTGTTCAGGTGAGATTAAGAAGGGTGCATATTGTAATCTTTCTAGTTAGCCAATAATGGTGTCATTTTGCTTAATTTCTCACCACATCCATAATGGCTAACATGGTACAACACCTTAATACTCCTGTAAAGCATCTAAAGTATTCACCTTCTTGGAAGTTTTCACATTTTATTGTTATTCAACATACTTTCATATAGTGCCCTCCATAATGTTTGGGACAAAAGACCCAGGTTTCTTTGATTTCCTCCTCTAATCCACAGATTACAAATCGAACAATGTAGACATTGTGATTAAAGTGTACATTTGCAGACCATGCATGGGGATCTGCACACATTCTGGTCACACAGCACTTTTTCTGCTTGATCCCCCCTCATTTCAGGGCTCCATAATGTTTGAGACACAGCAATGGCAGGTCTTTATGTTGGACTTTTGTCACCCAACCCTTGAATGCAATGACTGCTTGAAGTCTGCGACTCACAGACATCAGGAGGTGCCGAGGATCATCTCTAGTGATGTGTGTGAGTGACAAACGCCTTACTGCTGCTCAGTTGGCTTTATCCTTGAATACACAGCAAATCCCAGTGTCATCTGCAACAGATGGAAGACGACTCCGGGACGCTGGTCTTTGAGTTTCAAAGGAAAAGCCATTTGTGAAAATGGCTAATAAAAGTGGTCAAAACACAGACACTGGACAGACGACTAGAAAAATCTTATCATGGTCAGCATACAGATAACCATCAAGACACTGAAGAAATGGTGGCTGAAAATGTGAGTAATACATTAAAAACCAGTAACTTCAAACAGTGATGGCCATTAGCAACACTAGTCATGGCTTGACTGTAGTTTTAAATTAATTTAATAGCATCTATGCCATCATAAATATGAAAGTTTCCAGGTGTGTCCAGACTTTGACAGGTACTTCAAGTCTAAGAAGCTAAAAACCTGACAATAAGCTTCAAACTGTGCCTTACTGGAAACTATTGGTGTTGCACATACAGGTAAAAAATTTCACTGTAAAGATGCACATGATAAATGTGCAATAATTCATTAGATGCAAATATAAATTTTGCTATGAATGAAATTAACCCATATTCAGGGTAGCTGTGAATAATTAAAAAAATATCAGGATCTTGTCTCTTAATTAAAAGCAGCACAGTGTGAAGTCTGTGCAAAGTCCTTGTCTATATGGATTTCTTTTTCTCAAATAGAGCACAGGATTAGAGTTCTCCAAACTGGCCACGTGTGAATGACTGAAGGTGGGTGTCTGCACTAAGGTGCCCTGTGATAGACTGGCGCAAGGTCAAGGTGGGTTACTGCTTTCTAGAGCTTGCTGCAACTTCAAATTGAATAAACAGCTTTGAAAATGGCTAACTAGCTGGATCTCTTCAAATAGCACCGAGTGGTTTTAATAAATCCACAATCTGACAGTCCCTGCTTAGGGCACTTAGTTTTTGGCAGCTACACCTATACATTATGAAACAATAGAGGCAAATAAAGATGAAACTGAGAAAAACAAAATTGTCACACTTGAGTTAAATAATGATGGGAAAACAAGTCTATTTCTTAAATAAAAACACACACACACACAAAATACACTGTCACATATTCCAAACACCATTGGAACTTGCTAGTAATTAATAACACATTGCATCAAGAAACCAGAGTGTGAAAACCTGTGCAGTACAGGAGAGCCACCATGCAGTTCCTCCGAGCACATCACAATTTAATGAAGGCTACCAGAATAAAGAGATCATTATGAAACTGAACATTGTTTCTCAACTATTTACATATCTCTCTTAATGCAAATTGTTTAACTGATAGTTGAACTTCAGTTTTACTATTCTGGGATCAGGACAGGGTAGCACAATGCTTAATGTGTTACTTACCTGGTTGCTTCCAGCATTTTCCAAGTGTCTCTATGTCCACTTTTGAGGGTTTACTGGTATTCATTACATGGTTGGTTTCTGACTTGCCCTAAAACTGGATTACACAGGTCCAGTAAAGTGTTGGATGAATGAAGAATCCGGCCAAAATAATTATAAAATAAAAAATAAACTAGAAACGTATACACAAATTTGGAGGTGTTCTTTGCATAATTCACCCACTTTCTACAACACAATGAGCCATTACAAAATAAAAGATAAATAAACCAGAAATGTATACACAAATACGGAGATGGTCTTTGCATAATTTACCCACTCAATACAAAACAATCGTCATTTTCTATAATCCAACTTCATGCACCTCTAGATATGTAGCCTATGCTGGTAACACAAGCCACCAAACACGAATGGAACAGCATTTCTAAAACTGGATTAAACAGGTTCAATAAACGAATGCAAGGCATAGGCAGCCCACCACACAGACAGAACACTAGCTCATCACAGGCCACACAGACATAGACATCTTCAGGATCTAGGAGGAGTGCTTGGAGAAAAATCTAAGCCACCATACTGCTCACAGGTACATTTTGTATCTAATAAAACACTACACATTTCAGGTTTACATACATCATCTCTGAAAAGGTGGATTTTCTTCACACAGTTCATAAACTTGTTTTCCCTTGGGTCACTCTGCTATATTTTCCATGCCTGTTTTGGACCATGATCTAGGTTTACTTCAAAGTGGCTGATGCTCTCCTGAAGAATCCTCTGATGCAGCGCTGAATCCATTTTTTTCCTTTGGTGATACAATTCACCCAGGTTTTAAAGAAAGAAACCACAAGCAAACCATGAGGCTCCTTCAACCTTATATAGAGTCATAACTATGAAGGGTACACCACTTTGAAGAACCACTCAAATAATCTTCACAATGTTTTTGGGTCAAACATGACCCGTATTTGCATTTGGAACCAGTAAAAGCACCCTAAATTTCAGCTGTTGAAGATGAAACCTTGCAACTTTTCCTATATTCCCCCTTATTAATGAAAAGAAAATTTAAGCATTTCACAAATTGTACATCTTGTAGCAAATGTTTTATTTTGCCATATCATCAGTTTCTGTTCTAACTGTCCATGGATGTTAATGGATTTCCTGATGCACTTATGGTAGTTTAGTTAACAATCCATAAAAATCATCCTACATATCATCAGCGCAGAAAAGTGAAGGCTTTTAATTTTTTGTAGAGCTGCTACACATTTTGAATGCTGTCTTGTCCTTTGGCTCAGTTGTGATCCAGCATTGACTTTTCTGGATTTTACTCTTCATTTATGGTAGTTTTTGCTTACCACCTATAAAAACCATCCAGAAATGAAACTAACTCTGAAACATGAAGGGCTTTTAGCAAAGTGCTCTAATTTACAAAAAGCAAAATTTCAACTGTCCCATTTTTGTAGAGCTGATACACATTTTGAAATCCCCCATACCTTTGGGTTAGTTTTAACCCACCATACACTTTAACATATTTTAAGCGTCATTTAAGGTGGTTTGTTCACAGCCCACACAGACATCCTAAATGGCATATTTTCAGCTCAGAAATGTTAAGGGTTTTAGTAAGGTGACAACATTATAAAAAAAACATTTCCTAAATGTTATGTTTCTACAGCTGCTACATATCTTAACACATGGTTGACATGGACAATCAATATAAAATAGAGTGGAGTGTAAAATTTCATGTCCAGGGCACTAAAGGGCAGGTCAGAAGGGTACAGCTTTTAGTCAGCACTTGAAGACGCTATGAGAGTTAAAGCACTTAAAAGTAATGTTTTTATGAACTGCTACCATACTTCACCACCATCAATCCCATTTTTACTGTCTTTCTAAAGATGTAATCATAACCCAGACATGAACAAGCTGAGACACTTGTTAGTCTTTTAATTTTGGTTCTGGGATTATGTTTCATACTCAATATTCTCAGGAAAAAGTGACTTTTGTTACAAACATAAGGTTTTGGACTGTGGTTCATTTCTGTAATTGTAATCCTGTTCTGCACAACAAGAAATCACCATATTTCCCTCAGATCACAAAAAGAGCAGCTTCTTTAGAACATGTGTATTGAATGACAGCTTCATTCTGATTAAGAGCCAAACTTACAAGGATTTACAATTGTTATCCACAGAATTCAGGCAGCTCACCCTTTTTACACCTCTAACTTGGCTGCATTCACTACTGGAGCAACAACTTTTTCCAAATAATTTTAATACCAAGATTTAGTTTTTTGTTTCATTCTACAACTGGAAGAAAAAAAAAGATCCCAACAAAAAAAATAAAGATATTGGTCAAAAACTATGTAAATATAAATTAAGTAAACCATAAGGATAATTATCTCTGTCAACTAGAGAAATAATTGAGTGCCCAAATTGGTATCCACCAATTAAACCGATCTAGGAACTGACTTTCAGGACAAAAGGTTGGGTGGATCTTTATTACACATCTGTAACTGGGACTAACACTGTGTTATAATCAAATGAGACCCTAAATTAGAGAGCCACCAGTCTGCACAGGATGAGAAAGCCAATTCTGCACTTTTAGAGGTGTATTAATCAACATTAAGACAAAGTCAGTGATTAGTGACTGACTGCCCCCACAGATGTGGGTTTCTTCTCCAATAGAAGTAGATAAACATTCCTATTGCAACACATGGACAGCAGTGATATACAGGTAAAGCTTGCAAGAAAGCAACGTTGCTCTCAAAAACAGGATTGTTGCTTATTATTATTATTAACTTAATGTTTTGTTTAATGTTATTAATCAAAGTACTTTTTTTCTAAAGACAAGAATATGCTACACTGAAAACCTCAAACTGGCCTAAAGTATAGTGGAGCATGTGTGCCATGGTCTGGAGTGTTTTTTGTACCTATAAGAATCCCAAGAAACCTGCTTTTTGCAGAAGGAGCCATGAATTCAGGGTTATACAAAATACTCCAGGAAAAAAAAAAATGTCTGGTCCCCTATTCTGTGACATTACATTAACTTTAGGCATTTCAGTAGGCAACATAAATAAATCAATCAGACATTTCATATTTTGGAGACTTCCTGTTGTACAACTGGAAAGAAACATGCCAATTACAATGCAAGATACTTCAAGTCTACTAAAAAGAATGGACAAGACATTTCTAACAATAAGAAGAGACAAATTAGGAACTATAAGAAATGTCTGGTTGATAATATCACTGCAGACAATATGTTCTAAAGCCTAACTAATTCACTTTTTTGATGCAGCTGTTTTACACAAATTACTTTGAGTTTCTGGTCCATAAAATATTAGCATGTTTTGCATGTTGGTCTTTTATGGTGGGCACTTTCAATAAATGTTGAGATTGTCAAAGGTATAGAAAAGAAACTTCCAGTTCTCAATTTCTTACAAATAATGCAGCAATAAAGATCACAAAAGTGCCAATTCACATTTACAGTTCTGAAAAGACATGTCATTTGTAAGGATCAGTGATAAGAATCCTTGCATCACAAAAGTACAAATAAATAGTAGTGTAACAGTAACTAAAGGACACTGGAGAAGATGCCCTTCATTTTTTTCCCCATGCTAGTGAGACATAGACGTAGTGTTCACACTGTTTAGTGTGATAATGAATTTTTAAGATGTTTAAAGACATGTATTTAAAGCTTTAAAGTAGTAGAAAACAGCACTGATAGATTATGCATACTATATTAGGCATCTATTAGCTTTAAGGTATCTTTTTGCACCATTTTGCTTGACTATACAGACTAAAGGAGAATGATAAATTGTCAATCGCGTCAAATTAACTTTTATCAACTTTTTTCCTAAGCAAATCAGAGTACAAAGTTGAATGCTTCAAAAACATTACGAAAACTTTTTTGTGGTATACTTGGTGTACCTTATTTTACCACATGTTGACGTAAGTTGTTCACTTTTTGCTTAAATAAAAATATACTGTTTGTCTAAATCTGATGCTGTTTTTATTGTGTTTTGAACTAACCATAGACTTTATAATAAAAAAAAAAAAAAAACAGCTGTTCTCCTAAAAGTCATGTGATTTCTGAACGTGTTTAAAAGCCTGGAAAATGGACTAAAATATAGGACTGCTTCAGAAAAACCATCACTGAAAAGGTTAAAAAGACTAACCAATATGATGCTCAAAATAAAGAAACAATTTTCAAAAATCTTCAGAGTGTAAAGGCATGTTACACAAAATGGAAGTAAAATGGTAAAAAGTTTTCATATTTATTTATTGTTTTATTTGCAATTTTATTACACTGTTGGTTCCCCAATTCATATACTTTATGAACCAATTATGTTTTATGGAAAAATACTGTTAAATAGCAATTAGAACAGATTCTGAATGTAAGTTGTCTGGTCATTCTCAGAAAAATCATAGTATCAACAGTAAAAATGGCATAGTCATATCTGCAATGAAAAATGCCCACTCACCAAACCCACAGAATGCTTATAGTAATTGCTTTTGATAACTCAGATTCATACTTGAAATACAGCTAGTAAGTTCAATGGAAAAATTTTATAATGCAAACTGTACTATATTTTAGCATAGTTTATTGGCCATAATTTAAAAATAGGTTATCCGTGACAAGCAGATCTCATTAGTTAGCATGATCTACTGTAAACAAAGGATTTGGCCGCTTTAGAAATACTTTCATTTGAGATGTACTTATGCATGATATTCTGCATGAAGACAAATTATGCTTAACATATGCCCAAAATCATAGTATCTCAGACATTAATTCATGATCAGTAAGAGTTGCTTATTACATTCAAATATTAACATTTCAAAGGAATGAATGATTCATTTAATCCAAACTGAATATGAAAGCAGGATCAGCCTTCACCAACATACATTAAAAAACAAACAAACAAAAATAACTGCAAGAAAATATCATGTAAACTCCTTGCACTAAAGCCTTTCTTAACAAATCATTTTTTCCATTATTATTATTTATGAAAACAATCAAAAAAGAAAAAAAAAAAAAACCTTTAGCATTAGGTATAAGAATGCAAGTATTTAAATTAAAAAAGTTAAATCTTGAAAATGTCTTCCAGGTAGTAACATCCAACATAACTGAATGAAAAATATATAATATATAAAGTCTTGGGTTATTTACAAAGATAATTACTGAAGAATACAAAATGAGGCATACATCTTGGATCAATTTTTGAACACATCAAGATTTGTATTTGCAAGGGATAAATAATACATTAAAAAGGCACTATTATGAGGGTGGAAGAAAAGCCCAAATCAGAAGGTGCTCAACCATGCACAAAAAAAGAAAAAGAAAGAAAAAATACTAACTCTGATCTCCCTGCTCTTAAACTAAATAGAATTTGCATATACAATTCTTTCCCTTAAAACATTTCTTTACATTACAGAGTTAAATGTCTGAAAAGGGTTATATGTTGCATCTTGTTTAAAGTCCCTCAGTAGTGTGTACTACTCTGTTCTTATAACCCACTCTCTTTTCTCAGTTCTCTTATATAAAAGATTTTATAATACATTTTATTAACTTCACACTACTAATACTGAATTTACAAACAGCATTCTTTCATTTAAGCTGCAGCTTAAAAATACGCTAGTTTTGCTTGAGCGGGTGAGAAATAGACAAAAACGGATCAGGGTAACACAAGAAACAGTTATACATGGTTGAGCTTTTCACTTAAAAAGTCAAAACAAGCTTCATTGTATTTTCAATGAAATATTGTTTTCACTCCTAAAATGTTTAGGTAATGAACTATTCTAGACTGAATTTGTATGCAAGACAACAAGAGTTTGAACAGAAGGCTAAGAAGATTCTTATACCTGTAGCATGCTTTTAGAATTCTAAGCAATTACACTTAAAATTTCAACACAGGAAAAGATGGGCACAACCTTTACAAGAATAACAAAAAAATACCAATAACAAAAAAAAAAAAAAAAAAAAAAACCACACATGGATAATTTAACAATATATTTGAAATATGGGAGGCCAATACAAGAAAAGCTATCATGAGCAACAGGTGGCTCAAAAGGCATGGTGCTATTTGTATCAACCCCCAATCCCCAGAAGGGGGGGAAAAAAAAAAAAACAATACAAGGGGGAAAAAAAAAAAAAAAATAAAAAGACAAAACTTTAAAACATGCAGAAACATACCCCTGAGGGGGGTGGGGGTGGCATAAAGAACACAAAAAGGATCAAGAGAAGGCAAGAAAGCGTTGCAAGGACACAAATTATGTCTTTTAGATTGTAATTTGATGGTTTTTTTTCTGTTCAATATTTAAATTACAGTTCCATTTTGACTCAGTGTTGCATTTTTGAAAACATTCTCAGTATGTAATATATTTGTGATGTCACACCACAGCTGTACTGGGCTCTGGTGTCCATTCTTTTTTAATATATTTTTTAAACTAGTATTTTTTAGTAACATTATACTTCTTTTTCTTTACATGTTCCGGTTCACAGGTGTGACATAATTGCGCGGAAACATTCCTGTCAGCCCATGACAAGCACCCTTCCACCAGTTTGGATCAGAGTTATCCAACACTTGAATAAAATCTCCCCGACGAAAGCCAAGTTCCCCATCTTCTTGTGGGTCAAAGTCAAATAACGCTTGCACATATGTTGGATGCTGCAAAAAAAAAAAAAAAAAGTCAATATATTAAGCCTTGAAAATAAATTTAATGTAAATATTAAAAAGTTGACATCATTGTCACAGAGGAAAGGGACAGCAGTACTAGCTTCTTTTACAGAATCAATTTCAACATTTGTTTTGCTGGTAATTTCTTTTCTAGTCCAAATACATGTCATTTTTTAAGCACAAAACAAAACACAATGAATCCTTAATGACCCAATAGCTTACAAAAGATGTTTTGATTTCTCCAAATGAATGCGTAACTTCATAAATCTAGTGTTTCTCTGTAAAAAGAAATATTTTTATTGTGTTTACTGCCTGGCTGAAAATAACATTGTTAGAGAAAATAAAAGTTATAAGATTTTGGAAGTATGGGGGAAATTATATATATATAAAAAAAAAAACAAAAACAAAAAAAAAACGGTAGTGTGCTCCCATAGACTTTCTTGAATACTGAGACAGAGAAAAGGTCATCTGAACCACTTCCAGTTACACAATATTTCTCAAATAACATCTCTTTATTTCACATAACTAATTGACAATATCGATAACACAATCATTTCTCTCTATTTATAATCACACTTTATATTAAAATTATATTTTCACATTTAGGGAGGTCGAAAACAG
>JANRMT010062846.1:21114303-21143238 GCA_026402145.1 Polypterus bichir lapradei | reverse complement strand
CAGCCTTCTACCTGCACGGGAAGTTTGAGAATTAGTGACGTTGAAAGGTTCAATAGGTAGCGTTGCTGCCTCGTAGTTAGGAGACCCGGGTTCACTTCCCACGTCCTCCCTGCGTGGAGTTTGCATGTTCTCCCTGTGTCTGCGTGGGTTTTCTCCAGGCACTCCGGTTTCCTCCCACAGTCCAAAGACATGCAGGTTAGGTGGATTGGCGATTCTAAATTGGCCCTAGTGTGTGCTTGGTGTGTGGGTGTGTTTGTGTGTGTCCTGTGGTGGGTTGGCACCCTGCCCAGGATTGGTTCCTGCCTTGTGCCCTGTGTTGGCTGGGATTGGCTCCAGCAGACCCCCGTGACCCTGTGTTCGGATTCAGCGGGTTGGAAAATGGATGGATGGATATTTTACTGAGCTAAACAGATTTGAGGGGCTTGTTCCCCTGTTTATGTAGATTTGAGAAATTATGCTCAAATAAGTCAATCCTTCAATAGTCACAATACTCAGGATGCCACTACTTTGAAGGCGTTTAAATTTTATATGCCACTGCAGAAAAGTGGCAAAAAAATTTTGGCAAAGCAAGGCAGTGCGTTGAAGCAGAAGGCAAGAGCAACAACTTTAAGCATTCAAAGAGCAATAAGAAAATAATAAAATCATATGCTTCCAAAAGATGTTAGTTATATTAACAAACCATACTACATACTGCTTTTGAAAATGCATCATATTTGAGGAAAAGTTAATATATTTTATTTTTATATTATTTATTTCTTGCAGCTCCATGTACGACTTTATATTTCTATCTTCTTCTCTATCTATGATCATTACTACCACTTTATGTGGATTTGTTTCCTGGACATGGATTTTTTACATGCCGAGGCTCGTCTATTCAGGTAGTCAACTTCTAGCATTGAGAACAAAGGCCCGTGCCGGTGTGGTTCCCTATTGACCTGACGAGGTAAGAAGACGGTATTGTGGCAGCAGAGCCGGCACTAAGCTAAAGGCTAAGCAGCTAGTGAGGAAGTGGCGATACAAGCCTTCGGTGATCCTGGGAAATGTGAACTCACTACCAAATAAGATCGACAAAGTGGCTGCGCTGGTGAAAAATGACAGGACCTACAGTGAATGCAGTTTGTTGTGTTTTTGCGAAACGTGGCTAACGACTAGCATTCCAGATGCTAACGTGGAGCTACCCGGGTTTAGCACAGTTAGAGCGGACAGAGACGCAAATATCTGCAGGAAGCGGAAAGGAGGACGACTCGCTCTCTATGTGAATACAAGGTGGTGCAATTCTGAACATGTAAACGTCAAAATCTCCACTTGCTGCAGGGACATCGAACTGTTGGCCGTAAGTCTGAGTCCTTATTACTTGCCCAGAGAGTTTGGACACGTCATTGTTGTTATTGTTTACATCCCTCATCGCGTGGACATGGAGATAGCGGGTGACGTCATCCAATCCTCTGTTGCTAATCTACAAACACAGCACCCCGAGGCACTTGTGCTAATCCCTGGAGACTTTAACCATGTGACACTGGACAAAACATTACCTGCCCTCTCCCAGTATGTGAATTGTAACACCTGGGGAAATAGGACTATTGACCTACTGTATGCAAACGTTAAAGACACATACAGCGCCACCCCGCTGCCTGCACTTGGGAAAGCAGATCATAACCTGGTTCTGCTTCAGCCTCACTACAAACCAAGAGTGAGGGAGCTACCTACAATCACACACTCATTCAGGAAGAGGTCCCCTGAGGCAGAGCAGGCTCCGAGACTGCTTTGGAACTACGGATTGGGATATCCTGCAGGGGTGACATAGTGAGAACACTGAGGTGGTTGCTGACTGCACTACTGACTACATCAAAGTCTGCATGGACGTTGTAGTTCCAGTAAGAACAGTTAGCTGCTATGGTAACAACAAGCCATGGATTACAAGTGACAACAAGGGCCTTTGGAACCAGAAAAAAAGGGCTTTTAAAGGCGGTGATCAGCATGAGCTCAAGCGCATGCAGAAGGAACTCAGAGTCCAGCTCAGGGCAGCAAAGGAGCAGTACAGGAGGAAGCTGGAGCAAAAGTTACAGAATAACAGCATGAAGGAAGTGTGGGATGGGATGAAGATCATTACTGGCTGCAGCTCGAAGCGGGGTGCCAACATCGAGAGAGACGTGGAGAGAGCAAACCTGATGAACAACTTCTTTAACAGGTTTGACCACCCTAACCCACTCTCACCTCAGAGTACTGCATCCTCCGCCCATCTTTCTGCTGATACCATCATAGGAGAGTTTTTCCCCCAACCCACAATTACAGCAGCCCAGGTAAGCAGAGAGCTGAGGAGACTTAGTGCCAGAAAAGCAGTGGGTCCAGATGGAGTGTCGCCTTGACTGCTGAAGGCCTGTGCGTTGGAACTGGGGAGTCCTCTACAGCGCATCTTCAACCTGAGCCTGGAACAAGTGAGAGTCCCGAGGCTTTGGAAAACATATTGCATCACCCCAGTCCCAAAGGTATCACGTCCTGGTGAGCTGAATGACTTCAGGCCTGACGCTCTGACGTCACATGTGATGAAGACCATGAAGGGGCTGCTGCTTCACCACCTGAGGCCACAGGTCCGCCATACCCTCGACCCTCTGCAGTTCGCATACCAGGAGAAGGTGGGAGCACAGGATGCCATCATCCCTATGCTACACCGATCCCTCTCCCACTTGGACAGAGGAAGTGGTGCTGTAAGAATTATGTTTCTGGACTTCTCTAGCGCCTTCAACACCATCCAACCTCTGCTCCTTAGGGACAAGCTGACAGAGATGGGAGTAGATTCATACCTGGTGGCATGGATCGTGGACTATCTTACAAACAGACCTCAGTATGTGAGTCTCGGGAACTGCAGGTCTGACATTGTGGTCAGCAGCACAGGAGAGCTGCAGGGGACTGTACTTTCTTCAGTCCTGTTCAGCCTATATACATCGGACTTCCAATACAGCTCTGAGTCCTGCCACGTGCAAAAGTTTGTTGACGACACTGCTATTGTGGGCTGCATCAAGAGTGGGCAGGAGGAGGAGAATAGGAACCTAATGAAGGACTTTGTTAAATGGTGCGACTCAAACCATCTACACCTGAACACCAGCAAAACCAAGGAGCTGGTGGTGGATTTTAGGAGGCCCAGGCCCCTCCCAGACCCTGTGATTATCAGAGGTGACTGTGTGCAGAGGGTGCAGACCTATAAATACATAGGAGTGCAGCAGGATGATAAATTGGACTGGACTGCCAATACTGATGCTCTCTCTGTGCAAGAGAGGACCGAACCGACTATACTTCCTTAGAAGGCTGGCGTCCTTCAACATCTGCAATAAGATGCTGCAGATGTTCTATCAGATGGTTGTGGCGAGCGCCCTCTTCTATGCAGTGGTGTGCTGGGGAGGCTACATAAAGAAGAGGGATGCCTCACACCTGGACAAACTGGTGAGGAAGGTAGGCTCTATTGTACGCATGGAGCGGGACAGTTTGACAGTTTGGCGGAGCGACGGGCACTGAGCAGGCTCCTGTCAATCATGGAGAATCCACTGCATCCACTGAACAGTATCATCTCCAGACAGAGGAGCAGCTTCAGCAACAGACTGCTTTCACTGTCCTGCTCTACTGACAGACTGAGGAGATCGTTCCTCCCCCACAGTATGCGACTCTTCAATTCCACCTTGGGGGGTTAAACGTTAACACTATACAAGATTATAGACCATTATACCTGCCTCGCACCCTCCACCTTGCATTTTTTTAACTTGCACTGCATTTTTATCACTCTTTAATATTGTTTTTATCATTATGCTGCTGCTGGAGTTATGTGAATTTCCCCTTGAAAATTAATAAAGTATCTATCTTATTTAAAAAAAAAAAAAAAAAAACAGCTTGTATGTGACCAAATTGTATCTGGACTTAAAATATTTAGTTTCTTGCGATTCTGCAATATATTGTAATTTACTCCCTTAATCAGACTGTTCTCATATACATATAGGCAAAAACAACAAACTGTTGTTACACCTAATCAGAAAAACCTTTTACTCAATAAAATTGTACTTTATTTTAAAAGTGGACATGAGTGAAGTATTTCAGCAATTTCCTCAGTAAGGCTCAGTTACAATACATAACAAACACACCTTTTACTGTAGATGCATAATCTGCCTTTTGCTCTGGGTCTTTGAGAGGTGACCCCTCATTTGTCTTACAGCTATTAAACAACTGATGTTTCATACTTAAAATGTTTGAGAATATAGAAATATGTATATTTAGTCTTTAAAATTAACTTGATACTTTCCTCATTAAATTATTAAAAAGCAAAGACAGGGAAAATGTTGAACATGAATCAGGTTTCAAATACAAATAAAAAGTTCAGTGTTAATGTTCTTCCATGGTCAAATCAACTACCTTTATTTACTTTACATATAAAAAAGGGAAATGAGATATTTTATTTTGATTGCAGGGCTTTGTTGTAGCTGAGGCAGTGATGATCTTTCACTAATCACTATGACAGCAAACAAAGCTTTTGCAGCAGTTATTTCAGCTGAGGTTACGTGCTTTTCCACTTGCTCTTTGACCACATCAATTCGAGAATTCGGAACTCAATAAAAAATCTATTTAGCTCTCCAGTAAACTTGAGTTGGCTAAAAAAAATACAATGCTTAACAACTAGGTATGCACTGATACTACTCATTGGTTCAATACTGCCCCCTAGGTACTCATACTTGGCATCAGCTTTATTTTTTTTGGTATTTGGAAAAAGCCACAAGTACTTGACTCGAAGGTCAGTGGGCAGAAAATTTAAACAGGGACTAGGCAAGAAACACATAAAATTGCAAAACTGTAAGGTGGTTGCCAAGTGAATCAGTAACTGACTTAAATACTTAAACCTTCTCAAAAGATGGTACAGTATGCATTAATGGAAAAACCTATATGATTGTTTTTTTTTTGTGGGGGCTTTATTTACATTTCAATTTGTGTTGCAAAAAGTCAACCAATTAGTATGTTACCTTGTTAAACAGGATTAAAACTTTCATACAGATTGTACAATGGTTTACTACCAACAATTAAAAGTTCCATGGTAATTAACTAAAGATTCCTGTGATGCTACACATTCTTCTCCAAATTTCTACCAATGATGTACTACTCAGAAATAGCTTCGAAACACCATCATTTATCAATCCCACTTCAAATAACCACACCAGAACACCATATTTTTTATGTTCTGATATTTTCACAATTGATGAAGTGTTGCAGTTACTTGAAGGACAATGTGAACACTCAAGTCCTAATGAAACATCAGACATTCAAAGTATTTCTTCAGCAATACAACTGTAACACATTATGCCTAACAACCATATAACCTGATGAATCAATAAAAATAAAATATTACAAAAATGAATCTCTATGCTACTGTTATATCTCAAACTACAATGTACACATAACCAAAATTATTTATGTCTGCAAATGCCGCTGAAGATGCACATTTTAGTTTGAAATGATAATACAAAATATTTCAGATGACAGCCCTACATTGTGCTGGCCCAAAGGCTACTCAATGAAGATGCAATTAAAGTTTTACACACTGTACATGAGTTTGCAACCAATTTCATAACAAAGCCATTATTCATTGTATCATGCAGCAGACCAATGATTTGGATTTGTTAGAGGAGTCTGATGATGTGTGCACTCACTACCACCTGCAACAAATGGAGATAGACAACGTACAGTAAGTGGGCTGGCATGAAACTAGATAAAAATGACAATTTTTCAGACAAGGAAATTTTTCTAAATAGACAGTTAAATAAAATTTAACTGGCAGATCATAATTTACTGGGTCAAGCACCAGGAGAGGAAAAATTACTTGAATCGAAGTTCTAATTAAACTGAAATTATTTTTGCCATATCTACACTATAGAAAGATTTCAAATATTCAGCCAAGTCACCTGAACAATACATAAAACAAATGAAATAAAAGAATTATATATATTTTATTAAACTTTTTAAGCTTAGGAGTTTTCTTATAAAGTACTTAGTAGTGCAAGTACAATAAGAATGCTTCTGATGATCTATTTAAAACCACAAACAGGAACTTGGCAATTGCTCTGCAAACGGTTGCTTGCATCAAACTGAAAATTACAATTCAAAGTTGCAGAGAAAAATGGCTTTAGTAGGCATCTTCTTTGATGATTTGATAATTTTTTGTCTAACCTCAGTGGGGATTTATAATTATATATTTTAAAGTTGGATACCAAAAGGTATACATTTCAGTAAGCAGTTTATTGAGATATAAATCAACTTTTTACTAACAGTTATGATGATAATACACACACGATATAGTCATAGCTAAGTAGATTACAATATATAAAAGTTATGCAGACATAACTGAAAAGTTTTACTTGCATTTAGCACAAAACCATAGATTAAAACATGAAATGCTGAACAGAAGCGCCTTCCTAAATATATTTATTACTAAAAATATTAGAACTACACAAACTGTTAAACTCAGGTTTAAATCTGGCAATGTATATACTTTATAGTACATATTTATATTACAACACATACACAAAGATCCATCTGTTTTAAATTGCAGGCATTTCTGCAGTAGGTTCCCCACGCCTGACTCTGGTGTTCACTTAACTGCAGTATACATAGTAAATCATTTATGTTTTAGAAAATACATTACCATCTGCTGAAAACGAAGTGTAAACAGTGACTTTAGCAGTACTGTTTGCATCAAACATTAAAAAGAAAATCATAGATATGTGTACAACAGTTGTGTTACCTGGCTTCATGCAGGAAACTTCATGACACTTGGCCTCTGTTACAGTGCCATCAGTTGTTTTAGAAGTACTATGTAATTAACTAAGTGCCTTTCTTTACACAGTGTATTTAGTTTTTTTTTTGTGGTGTAGTGGTTAAAGCTCTGGATCTAGGACCTTAAACCCTGAGATTGTGGATTCAAATCCAGCAGCTGACACTTTGTGAACATGAGAAGTCACTTCACCTGCCTGTCTCTAATAGGAAAAAGAAATGTAACTAGTTGAATCTTAAATGTAGTGACTCAAATGTAGTCTAGTGACTTGGCTTTTGTTGATCTGCCTTGGAAAACGTGAATTGAAATGGGTAATCAACTAAGATCCATCTAAACTGCACAGCTGTTTTTTTTTTTTTTGAGTGCCATGCAGCTGTTAGCATGCCAATCACATCCCCTCATGTCCAGTAGTTTGGAAGAGGCATGCAGCCATTACCGTACCTTTTATCCTTTATTAATGTGCCTGTTGGCTCCTGAAACTCCAGAGGTCAACCCCAACCATACCCCATTTCTCCATTCATACGAGTGCGCTTTGAGATTCGCAACAGGACACTATGGTCCACTTGCATAATGTTTGTATAAGAGTGCTTCACGGAGCACAATTATTCATTATGGAGGTCGCTAGAGTGAAATGAATGGTGAAAACTGATTCTCATCTAAGAGTGCTGGTAGTCAACAGCAAAAACATTGCTTGTTAACCAATGAGCTTTGTGTCTTCCCTGAGCTTCATCATGCTCTCTTTCCTTTTCAAAATGTGATTGTCTCTTTTTTCCTGTCCTAGACAATGCCTCATCTTCAGCTGTCCATCCACCCTACTAGTTAGAAGTGCTATTTGCGTGGCCTGTCAATCACTTTTGCTGTGTCCTTCAACTGCATAAAGCACACACTCATTGCTGAACATGTAAATTAGCATAATGTTAATATCAGCAAATAAAATGACTAATTTTCTTTTTCCCCCTGTAATGCCACAAAATTTTTATCTAATTCATCAAAGCATTTTTGGATTTTGGGGTAATTAGTTTTTCAAGGGGGGGGGGGGGGGGGGTTTACCTTTTTAGAGTGTCTACTTGTCTAGATTTCAGCTTTATAACTAAACTAGAAAAGAGCATTTTTGTTGATGAATAATCAAATGAGTCAGACAACTCTGCACTAAACATATAGATCATGAAACGCAAGCAAAGCATTGCATTTTTCTGTGTAATTGAAGAGCTCTCTCTAAATTACACTATGTAATAATCACCACTGAAGTGACACACATGCCTAAGATTATGTTTTTACTATTCATTAACTTTTGATGGAAAGTGCACAAATCTCATTTAAAAAGTTGTCAGCCTCAATTTATGTTCCCTACAATGACAAGGACCTAATTAAAGAACTGATAGGAAAAAAATGGAAAAAAAAAAAAAGCAGAAAATGTACTGATTAAAATTTAACTCCTCCTAAACAAACAGTAGTGTATCCTACCAGACTGTGCACCAACAGGCAACATATGCAAAAAATCCCCTCTTAGCTACAGTGGAACTGATCATTTCTTCATAAGTGAGTGGAGGAGTAAAGAGATAGACAACTAACTAATTCCTAAAATAAAACATTTAATAAAAAGGAGTCTGCATGCATGACATAAATGTATAGCTGTGGCAAAGCCTAGAGAGAAAAAGAAAATAATTACTTAAAAATGTAGCTTCAACAGTTTGTTTAGCACAATGTCTATGAATTAGTGTACTTTATTAGAAGGTTATTTAACCACTAACAAAATTGTTAACTGCCACCTCATTTCTCATGATCCTTAAATTCCGAATGTGCCTCAGTTTGTATGTGGTCAAAGCTATGCTGACATGGCAGAACGTCAGGAGCAAATATGCAGAGACTGCAAAGGATAAAAGCAAACACTGAATTATGTCTCTATTTTATATAAACATTAGAAACAAAGAGGTTTACATTTGCACAGTTATGTCAAGATTCTGTGCAAAAATATTTCAACCTGGAGACATTTTCTTTCAAGCTCATAAAGAAAAGGTGAAGCCTACACATTCCTATATAGATGACTATACACCTTGACTAATAAATGGGAAAGATTAGGAGCCAAATTACCAAAAACACTCTTGCCTCTCTCACCATTTAAAACTCAATTTCCATCCATTTCTGCATGCATACCCTCCGTATCCCAGAAACAAGTTCAGTGTTTACTGGCAAGAGACTACCTCATATTCTATTTCTTGGCATGCAAGATACACTTAAAATGTCTAGGCTATGATAGTCCCAGGCATAAATACAACCCTAGAATTACACTAATTACATAAAGCAACAAATGTACTATATTTAAAAATTGAGAAAACTGGTCTTAAAATATGCATATTAAGCATATGGCCTCTTTTACTGGAGGGGTCCTACCTGCAAAAAAGTAAAGTTTTCAACAATGGGTCATCACTCTGTTTGGGTTTAGAGTTTCTATTTATTATAGGTCACCTGTCTCTTTCTTGGCCTTCTAATGCAACAATTGTCACTTTCTAACTCCAAAGTGAAAAGTGGAGGTATCACTTTAAATACCTGAGCCCCATATATCTGGGTACAGTAACTACTTTTGCACCAGTACCACTCATTGGTACCGAGCCCAATATCACTCCCAAGGGATTCTTATTTTGGATTTGGCTATGTTGGAAGGCTTTTTATGGATGCCAAACAAACTTCAATTGAACTTGGAGGTCAGACTGCAGAAAACTTAGAGGGACTGAGATACTGGGGGCAAAATGCACAAGGTTGCAGAATTGTAAGATGGCCACAAGTAAACCAGTAAGTAATTAGAATCTTAAATCACATATAGAATACAGGAAGTGTATGCTGTATTATTTGGGGGAGGGACGTAAGGTGATTGTTATTTCTAGTAGAAACAAGGGCATGTTAAAGATGTTAAACACATGGTTCTTCTATACCAGTCAGATTTTCTCACATGGATGATCTCTGGGTATGAAATACTAGGTTGACGTTACAATGTACACTAATTAATATTATGCACTCATTTAATATTTGAAATAAAATTAAGAATAATTTCTGTAAAGGTTTACGCAAATAGATTTTTTTGGGTATTAGAAAAACTAATTTTACAATTGACTTATGGAGGATGCATCGGGATTCTTCTAACTGAACAGAATTAGTTGATGCACTAACAATACAGTGCAGGAAATAGTTCAAAGTTAGTAAAAGAATTTTACACTCAAATTCTGCACACTCAGCATTGCCGAAGGCGGTCTATTGGTAAGCTCTGTGACAATAATTGGAAAAAGTCAAGAAATACTGAAATATTTTTCTCATTACCAGTGAAAATATTTTCCAGTTCGAGCCTTGGTGTAGGATAAGGGATACTAGGTAACTTTTTTTTTTTTTTTTTTTTTTTTTAAAAGAAAGGTCATAAAATAAGAAGGAAAACAAGCATGTTGAAGGAACTCAGAACTTGCAACACAGCTTATCAATAGATATCTAGCATCTTAGAAAACTTAAACCTTAATATGCATGAAGGGGCTTTTAGCATTATTATGGCTAAATTACATACCCAAAAATAAATTGTTATTACTCAATTGTAATATAGGAGCTGGAATTGGCTAAAGTGTAGTGAGAGCACACTTTAAATGTTTACAGGAAAATACTTGCATGATTAATTTTTGCTTATACCAATATAAACTAAACAAAACCAAAACATTTGCTTTAGGGATTTCTCTCAAAAAAAAAATAAAATAAATAATTTACAGCACATAATCAAAACATTTTGGTGCACAATGAAGGCAGGCAATGTGAAATTGCCCATTAGCACCAGATAAGGTACTCTATTCCAGAATGCCATTAGAAGTAATCTAAAAGTGACTGCAATATAAAAAAAAAACTTGTTTCAAGTTACACATTTTGAACATTAGACATCCCAAAACCCTTCGTAAATGTACATTCTAAAAAACATTTAAAATATATCACAATATCCAAGATATTTTGCATTAATTAGAACGAGAGCAAGTTAGATAAAAATGTTTAAAGTAGTTTGAGACAAAATCTCCAACATCTCTGTGATAACCGCACAAAAATAGTACACTTAGTCATACCATTTAGTTTTCCAAAATTTGTTCTAATCTGTACTTTTATTGAAAACTGTAAAACCTAAATTGTAAAAGACAAAATTAGTCATCAGTTACTATTTTAAATTCAAAAACTAAAATGTACTATTTTCAATAGCATTAAGCACAGTAATATATTTTAGAGCCACTTCTTGCCACAATACCTTTATATACTGACATAGAGGTCTATGTGGCACAATTCCTCTTGGCAAATTTGCTTCAGTTCAAGTCTGAAAGACACAGCTTCTAAACCAGTATTTTAGAATCATTCCACAACTACAAGAATTTTCTCCAAGTAATTCCATTTAAGAGCTGGTGATAAACCTTTCAATCTAACATACAATGCATCCGGAAAGTATTCACAGCGCATCACTTTTTCCTCATTTTGTTATGTTACAGCCTTATTCCAAAATGGATTAATTCATTTTTTTCCTCAGAATTCTACACACAACACCTCATAATGACAACGTGAAAAAAGTTTACTTGAGGTTTTTGCAAATTTATTCAAAATAAAAAAAAATGAGAAAGCACATGTACATAAGTATTCACAGCCTTTGCTCAATACTTTGTCGATGCACCTTTGGCAGCAATTACAGCCTCAAGTCTTTTTGAATATGATGCCACAAGCTTGGCACACCTATCCTTGGCCGGTTTCGCCCATTCCTCTTTGCAGCACCTCTCAAGCTCCATCAGGTTGGATGGGAAGCGTCGGTGCACAGCCATTTTAAGATCTCTCCAGAGATTTTCAATCGGATTCGAGTCTGGGCTCTGGCTGGGCCACTCAAGGACATTCACAGAGTTGTCCTGAAGCCACTCCTTTGATATCTTGGCTGTGTGCTTAGGGTCATTGTCCTGCTGAAAGATGAACCCTCACCCCAGTCTGAGGTCAAGAGCGCTCTGGAGCAGGTTTTCATCCAGGATGTGTCTGTACATTGCTGCAGTCATCTTTCCTTTTATCCTGACTAGTCTCCCAGTTCCTGCCGCTGAAAAACATCCCCACTTCATGATGCTGCCACCACCATGCTTCAGTGTAGGGATGGTATTGGCCTGGTGACGAGCGGTGCCTGGTTTCCTCCAAACGTGACGCCTGGCATTCACACCAAAAAGAGTTCAATCTTTGTCTCATCAGACCAGAGAATTTTGTTTTTCATGGTCAGAGTCCTTCAGGTGCCTTTTGGCAAACTCCAAGCGGGCTGCCATGTGCCTTTTACTAAGGAGTGGCTTCCGTCTGGCTACTCTACCATACAGGCCTGATTGATGGATTGCTGCAGAGATGGCTGTCCTTCTGGAAGGTTCTCCTCTCTCCAGAGGACCTCTGTAGCTCTGACAAAGTGACCATCAGGTTCTTGGTCACCTCCCTGACTAAGGCCCTTCTCGCCCCATCGCTCAATTTAGATGGCCGGCCAGCTCTAGGAAGAGTCCTGGTGGCTTCGAACTTCTTCCACTTACGGATGATGGAGGCCACTGTGCTCAATGGGACCTTCAAAAGGAGCAGAAGGTTTTACTGTAACCTTCTCCAGATTTTTGCCTCGAGACAATCCTGTCTCGGAGGTCTACAGACAATTCCTTTGACTTCATGCTTGGTTTGTGCTCTGACATGAACTGTCAACTGTGGGACCTTATATAGACAGGTGTGTGCCTTTCCAAATCATGTCCAATCAACTGAATTTACCACAGGTGGACTCCAATTAAGCTGCAGAAACATCTCAAGGATGATCAGGGGAAACAGGATGCACCTGAGCTCAATATTGCACTTCATGGCAAAGGCTGTGTATACTTATGTACATGTGCTTTCTCAGTTTTTTTATTTTTAATAAATTTGCAAAAATCTTAAGTAAACTTTTTTCACATTGTCATTATGGGGTGTTGTGTGTAGAATTCTGAGGAAAAAAATAAATGTAATCCATTTTGAAATAAGGCTGTAACAAAATGTGGAAAAAGTTATGCGCTGTGAATACTTTCCGGATGCATTGTACTGTTTTAAATTCTCGGGGACTGGATTAAAAAATCCTTGATAAAATGATTTGAAAACGTTTTTCTGTCAAGGTACTAATGTCTAGGGTTGGTTTATACTTCACGCTCAGAATGCTAAGCGCACGCATCATGGCTGCCAGGCTCTCCCACCATTCTATTGACATGTCTTCTGAGCATTGTTCTATGTTAACCGTGTGTAATTTGTGAGCCTACCCCTTTAATAATACCCAATGTAACCCATCATTCAACTGGATTAGCGACTGAATGCAAACGGTAAGAGAACAGGGAAAAGCCATACCATATGCTTGGATTGCTAGGGGGAACAAGTGTGTGAGAAAGACGCTGTACTTCTACTGGTTCAAGAATGGTGAAAACGTTCTATGGAATCTAATTGAGCAATAAAGTTTAATAAGTGCGAGACAGGTGAAAAGTGTGTCTGTATGTACAAATAATATACATTCGTTGAACACACTTTTCACTTGGCAAAGTACATAAAACATTATACTAGGATGCCTACATGGGAGAGTTGATAGGATACAATGTATTGAAAAAAATGTCCTTTTCTTGACTATTGAGCCAAAGGATGGTCTTGGCCAAAACACTATGATAGATTTGCATGGCTTTCCTAATACATGCATTTTTTCTGTGAATTGTTACTTTTGGGGCCTTTAAGTTCATATTTTTTTTGGAAGCATTCATGCCAGATATACATAAACATTGGGATAAATGAACAAAGATCAATATAAAATCAATATTCACTTCTCTGCAAACAAGTTACTTTTATAGACTTTACTAGCCAAGACTTTAAGCATATTGCTTTATGCAGGGCAATTGTCAACACTATTTTACAAATACCAGTAATGAAGTTTGCACACACTATATTCCCATTGCAGGTATTTAAATAAAAAAAATATATATAAAAAAAAGATTTTACAATAAAAACTGCAATGTATCTTCTCAGGACCTTCTCAAATTACTGACTGCAATGTAGAGAGAATTTATAGTTACAAAATATTACTGGTTTGTTAGGAAAACATATCACAAGAGCTCAAGTGGACAAAGGAAAAGACAATGTGCTGAGCCACACATCAAGCTTTATAAACACATCATACGTTACAAGTAGTGGTTATATTCCCGACTGCTTCATACCGCATCATGATTTGAATTATACAGTACATTGCACAGAGTAGAGAAATGAAGTTTTGATTAGAAAATGATGTGATGTGTACTAAAAATTTAATCAAGCAAGTCATTAGTGTGACGAGCCTCTACTCCCTCTGAAAAAACATTTTTTGCCTTCAAGTACAGAACTGGGTAAATGGGGGTTGAGAATTGAAGTTTCTAGCATACTTTGTGGAAGGTGTTTGGGAGCACTTCAGCTTCTCTGTAAATTACGACAGTTCTGTACAAAAAGACGAAAGCTCAACTTGAAAATCAATTGATAGAAACGAATGCGATCACTAACTACAGACTGTTTTGATGTCTAGGGCTGCAGTGGGTTAAGTGACTATAATGGTGCACTACTTCACAGCAGAATGGAAAATAAAAAGCCCTGTGCTTCAGCCATGCTCTCTTGCGACTCATACTAGTGAAAACCTGGTAGAGCAAGATAAACTAGAGAGAGCAAATGTCACTAATTCTGTGACAACAATTGCAAAAAATAGTTTGAATGCAACAGTTGTTTCCACAAGTGTGATATTTTGCGTATTTTATTTTGCATCTCAGGAAGCAATGAAAGTGAACCAGATCTCTCAACACGTTTCAAGTATTAGAAAATATGATCAGAGCAAATCTACTTTATCAATTAAACACATTTTATTTACATCCTATCATTTAAACAACATGATTACTTGCACTGTTCACCTTTAATACTGCCTTTCATAGATATATGTTGTACACATTAATATTTATGCAGAGTTTCCTAATAAAGAGCCATCTCACCAGAGGCCTAGACAGCAGAGCCATTAGTATCATCACCAGAAGCGAAGAACTCTGACATGGCAGAGATGTTTAGGGAGTTGTTCAGAGGAAACAATACCGGTCATTTGCCAGAGCTGCAGAAGATGAGGTGATGCCATATAGTACAGTGAACTGCATTTCTTTGAATGATTTAAGTGGTTTAAAAAAAAAAAAAAGCTACACATCTCTTTAGGTTAGGTAGACCTTATTATCCCAATAAAGTACAAAAACAGAAGACATTGTTCTACATATCCAATAGATAAACAAAGACACAACATTTGACAACCAATGTTACTGCATAAACACACACTTAAAAGTAGTACAAAGAAGAACAATTACTTTCAACAGTACACAAAACAAAAATACAGAAGTTAACATTCCGCAGCAACTCTACTAGTAACAGAATTTAAAATGCTTATAGTTCTAGGAATAAAAGAGCTCTTAAACCTGTTGCTCTTTACCTTTGGAAACACAAATCTGCAGCCTGATGTGGCAACAGCTGGAATACAGAGAAAAGAGAATGGTTTCTGTTTGATAGAATTGAGTTGGCTTTCTTAAAATCCTGTTTGCAATCCATTTCAGTGATGGAGGTCTCTTTGAACTAATACTTTTACTGCTAATTTTTTAGAATGCTGTTAAGATGGTTTACATTCTTACTGCTGAGGTTACCAAACCAACAGACAAAAGCAAATGTAACAATTGAATCTATAAAGGACTTATAAAAAGTGTCCACTTTTTTTTTTGAAGTTTTGCCCACTTCAAAAAAGGCTGCAACAACTAATCATCATAACTGATTATTTAAAAAGTTAGCAACAATCATTTTCATCGATTAGTTAATTATGTCATTACACAGAGCTTGTTGTGGTGCTCAATTGTGTCACTAATTCAGTCAGTTGTGAACGCATTTGAAAAAAGGCAGACTGCAAGCAAGTGCCAGAAAAGACAGCACAACCCTTAGACTTCGGGAGCACATTACTGTGAATGCAAGAAAGAAAGAAAAAAAAAAAAAAGTTGCAAAATGTGTAGGCCTCACCTCGTATGGGACAAGAGTACATGAGAGATGCACATAAATTTCAGAAGGAAACATATCATTACAGGATGTGTAGAGGAGTAAAGACTTGCAGTTATCCCAATCAGCTGAATGTTTCGACAGCCTTATGTGATATACATATACGAAATTTCAACTTTAATCTCGTAGTTTATTGTGTCATTTAAGTAGACCATTGTCAACATCTTCTTAAAAATGATCCAGCTGTTAATTACTACATGCTTCTGGGGCTTCCTCCTGAACTGACAGCAGCAGCAAGCAGCAACTGCACACAGAACACACTCATTTTGTGTAATCATTAAAAATCCATTCTTTTCAGAGATATTCAGGAAAGGTGTCCTGGAAATTTAATGGACGTTTCAGGCAATTCACAACACAGCAAAGCCAAATGTTATCTCACTGCGATATCATCACGCACTACCACCTGGTGAAATTTTCCTGATTTACATAAAGTACATGCACAAGTATAACACTGCTTGTGTATCAGTAGCGTCCACAGGTACGTGCAACTCGTGAAGTATAAACCTGGCCTTACAAGCTTGTAAACTCACGTAACATAAGCATGTAGGTGTTTACAAAAAAAAATTATGAAGAAATGCAAGTCTCTGTCCGAGCAGAACCCCACAACCCCAATCTTGCTTGCAAAGGAAATCAAAAACTCAGCAACAGTGCAGTGGTGAATCTCGCCACACATCAACTGTAACTGACAGGTGTCATTCCAAGTCAAAGGGTAGTAGCGGGGTGGAAAAATAAAAGTTTCAGTCTAATTGGCTATCGGAGTTCAACTGGCTTTTACGTAAATCGGGAGGAAGAAGCGACGATGCTCAAGTACTGCTGCAGCAATCCTAGTTTTGCTGGTAAAAGAAACTGTGGGAGGATCACACATTTTCAAATGTAAAGCATCTAAATAGCACACTTGCGACAGCAAATGACATGAAACAGGCTGTGACCGTGTGTTGCCTGGAAGTAAACGTGCCAAAAAATCTGCAGTGGTAAAAGGTTTCCAGACACAAAAAATGATAAATAATGATGCAAAAAGACATGATCTTTCAGTTAAAATAAACTCGGCATATTAAATAGTCAAAGAAGAACTGAGTTTCACACAAATGAAACCATGAAAACTTGTTGGGCTGCAAAACGAAAATAGTCTGGACATTTCCCCAACATATGACAACAATGTTTCATGTACTGAACTAATTTTAAATATTACTGCAGGCTTGCAAAGAAAAACAAAACTAATCATGTCATGATTGGTGTAACGGATTCTTCTGTGATGGTCAGATATTTACAAGCTTTGCCAGTAAACCATAAAAAAAAAAAAAAAAACCTTAAAATATGTTTATTTTTGAATTGTTGGTTTAATGTCATTCTGAATACATAAGCCAAATTGCAAGTTTAGTTAATTTACTGAAAACTGTTGTGTTCACATTTTTTGTGTGCGTTTTCATTGCACAACCAGAGACAGGCGATGAGGTGGCATTCAGTGCCCTAATAGCACTGAATGCCACCTCATCACCTCCAATGCAACAGTGCAATAGATGACATCTTGTGCAATAGTGTTTCATGTGCAATTAAGGTCTTATGTTAAATGTTTGTGTTCTACCTTATTTCTTCTTATCCTTTTGTAATTATATTTATTTATATTTTGACACCGCAGGGACTGCACCTAATTTCGTTGTATTTCTTACATTAAAAAGATATTCTGTTTCTAAGTGTTTTATATATATTACTATTTATTTCCTAATTATTATTTTATAAATGTTGTGTAAAAGCTATATTTTGTTTAAAATATCTACAAGTAGTTCATTTTTTAAAGTTCATTTAAAAAAATACATTTCTGAAACTTTTACACAAAAACGTTTATTTGGTGAAAAGTTCAATTTCATGCACTCTGTTTAATTTTGAATGTTTACCAATTCAACTAATCAACTGACAAAATAATTGCAAGTGTGATAACAGATTATCACAATTGTTATTTACAGCCCTACTTTAAAACAACAGAGTTTCGTAAGAAAGAAAAGTCGTAACTGCCACCTTTTTTACAAATTTAAAAGTTAAGACAGTGGATGGTGGGAAGCACCTGAAACCTATCACCATATATTTTGGTATTAGAAATATTTAGTCATAAATTGGAGTGATCACACCATTGTACAAACTCATCGACGATCGGTCCATGGCTATCTTCCTTACGTTGTAAAAGACTCACAATGACACAGTCTGCAAATTTCAGCATATGTCTATCCTCGTGCGATCTAATGCAGTCATTTGTATATCAGAAAAAAACAAAAGAGGAGATAGGCAGCACCCTTTCGGAGTGCCCACAGATGTACTTAGGCTATTAGAGAAAAGGCAATGACACTCAATCTGTGTGTTCTTTTTGTTAAAACGTCCAGAATCCCCCCCCCCAATCAGTCTGTCAATTAAAATGTAGGGCTGGATCATGTTAAAAGCTGACGAAAAGTCTACAAACAGCAATCTTGCGTGGTTTTTTGATCCTTCTTGATCTTTCCAAGTGCTCATACAGTAAATTCAAAAGTCTTGCTGTGGCATCCTTCACACCTGTTTGGTCTGTATGCAAACTGGCAAGGGTCCAGAAGAGCTTCAGTTTTGTTAAGTAGTTGTCTCTTAATTAACTTCTCAAATGATTCAACGATATGAGAACTTAATGCGGCTGGTCTAAAGTTGCTTAATGCTTTGGGGTGTGCAGTTTTTGATAATGGAATTAACAACTGCCTTTTTCCATCAACTGGGTACTTGCTATAAATCCAAGCACATTTCAAATATGGAGTGGAATATTGAAGAGAGCTCCTCAGCACAGTGCTGAAGCAGACAGCCACTTATTTTGCCTGGACCCTAACTGTTTTTTTGATATTTGATTATTTAAGTATCTTTCTGATATCTTTCTGGTCAAAGAAGGGATGACTCCTGGCTCCAGTCTTCAGTCTATTATTTTGCTGACTTACCTCTAAAGCAGAACCCTGTAGTTGAACTCTTGAATAGAACGCATTCAAGTTTTGCCATAACTGATAGTCAGTTTTGACTCCTACCAGTTCAATGATAGATTTCTGTATGAATGCCAGATGATATCTTCATGCCATTCCATAATGATCCCAGGTTATCAGTCTGCAGTTCATTCTCTAGCCCAATCTTTATACTTCAGCTTTGCCTGCTTTATTTCTCATTTCACCTTTCTGTAATTCCACCAGTTCTGTTAATGTTCCATGTTAAAATGCTCTATTCTTTAGGGTTAGATTCTTTTAGTTCTCTGGTAATCTAGTGCTTGTTGTTTTGGTATATTGTGGCTGATTTCATGGGTATTATAATATTCATAAGTTACTGTCAAATCACAGCAACTCAAAATTTACATGTTCAATTTGTACCATATTTTATGCATTATACTTGAGCATGTTTTATGTGTTTTTGTAGCTGTTTGATGCTTAAATGTTGGGAGGTGGGATTTCAAAACCTGTAACTTACAGTCTCCTGTTATTAGGATTAGTGATGCTCCAACTGACCAGCCACCAATTAAAAAAAAAGAATTGATGGATATTCACTACAAAAGACTCAATTGATAAATGGTAAATTGGCCGATCACAAATAACGGCTATTTTTGAGCAACTGCTTTTCTAATGTGTACAGTAATTTAGCTGTAGTGCTTTATTTGAGGTATTACAGTAGCTGAATAATGCATGTATTTTTTTGTTGCAGACTTCCTGTAAAAAGGACTTTACTAGCGAGAGAGAAAACTGGAATAATAGCCTTTACATTAACTAAAGGATTTGGAGGAGTCATCCTGTGCAATTAGAAAAACGGCAATAAAATCTACTTTAATGAATTTTGTCTTTTAAAGCAAACACTGCTTGTCTGAGTTTGGACAGTCAGTAAGTTTGTGTTAAGTGAAACAGCTTATGTTTTTAATTAGAAAAAGATGAAGAATTTAACAATGCTTCATAGTAAAGAGGCTTGTTAAACAGCAAAATCTGTCCATTTTAGTTGTAAATATGTAAAGCATGTCAGCTTTGCATCTTCTTGATATATATCTTATCAACAGTTGACAGATTACAAACTTAAAAAAATCCACCACTGTGTTTGTTTCCATGCGTCATACAGTTTAAGTTTCTGTAGGAAACAAGAACTGCACAATTAAAATTGGAAATCTAGATTTGTAATTACACCTCAAGAATTAGGAATGTCTAGCTGGTACACTGAAAAAAGGAAAAAAATAAAATAAAATATTTAACTGCAAAATGCTGTAGTGAAATTAATGGCAAAAATAATTAAAATCTAGAATGCATGTATATTTAAATTTAAGCAGCGTTTAACTGCCATTATCAATTAACTGAATCAATGTGTGAGAATATACAGTATATAATTTCTTTTGTTATACAAATAATGAAACTTTTTTCTTTTTCTTTTTTTTTTTTTTTAATTTCAGCTTTGTTTCAGCTAAGTACTTACATAAAATTTAAACAGTGGGAAATCAGAAGCATTTTATTTTCTTTTATGCCATGTTTCATGGATAAATATTTTCTGTGCATTTTATTAGTTAAAAACGTTTTGTAACAGAATTTTATTTTAGTATTTTTATGGTGTCTGAACAATACACCAACAGAATTTAATTTTCTTAATAAAAATGAACACCTATGGTCTGTAGTTTAATTATAAAAATACTATAAAAAAATGAATAATTATAAAAATTAAACTACTGCTTCTCCGTGTCCGTTTATGGAGGAGCTAAATGGAAGAAGTTTTTAAAAGGGATAAAAATACTAATAAAAAAAAATCTCAATTGGCTAATTCAGTAACATGGCATCAGTGATCGGTAGGGCTCGGTTTTACCACTGATGTCCCGATTCAATTCCGATACACAATGCCTCATTTCAATTCAATATCAATTTTATCCTGACAGAATTAGCATGTACAGTACTGATGTATTACAAATGGTGGCTTTTTTTTTTTTTTTTTAAGAAGTTACTTAACCATGCATACAGAACATTAATATAATGTGACAAATTTCAGCAACACTTTATTTGAAAGGTGTCCATATAGTGGCTTCATAACTCATGCATAAGCACAGAACGACATTTAAAAGCACTTAACTTCAGTATTTGGAAGAAGTGGAATAAAATACCATTGCTCTTTAAAAAAGAAAAAGAAAAAAAAAGTTGAAGATACAGCAGGAAGACTTGTGTCATTCTATAATTGTGCAGTTGCTCACCTGTAGCAGTCATGTTAAGGAGTCTTGAAAAAAATCACAGTCCTCAGACAAAAAGGAAGCAGTTTAAAATGAGGATCTAGAGCTCCAACTCTAACATGCTTTGCAGTATCAATCAAGGGAAAGCAGCCAGTGAAGAGTGTAAACAACCATACTCCAATATATTTGCAAAATAGCTTAAATGTTTTATTGTAACAGACTATGTATATGCAAGTTATCTATAGGTCACAAGTCATGCTTCTTAAAATAGTCTTTACAATAAACCAACATACATATAAAGATAAACATTTCTTCTGCCAAATTCCTACATCCATTGTTAAAGCACAGAGGCAAACGCAAAATTCAATTACAGAAGCAAGAGACACAAAGCAGGAATCCATATTTCTTAAAAGTTGAGGACTAAATAATCAAACCATCCATCCATCCATCCATCCACCCTTCCTACCTCAAATCTATTTAAAGGTATTGGGCCAAGCAGGCAAAAAGCCTTCACTGGCAATTCAAGAATCAAGGCAGGAGCCAAATAAGGATGCTAAATAAATATTTCAAAATGACATTTAAAAACCATCTACAACACAAACTCAAAGTATGTTGTTATGGGAGCATTTTGTCCCCCCCAAGGAAAACATAAAAAAAAAAAAAAAAAGATGGATTCAACCATTTTAAAGCTTGACAAAATAACAGATTATTCGTATATCTAAATGATTATGTTTAGGGCAGGAGAAAAACAAACTGTGTGCAATACTAAACTTTATTGGGTTTACGAATACCACCTTTACAATACAAACAACAGAAGAATGCTCATATTTTCCTATTGACCGAGACAGCACACAAAACCTTTAACAAGAATTACAATGTATTAATTAGGATCAATTAAAATTAACAGCAACATCTAGAAATAGAGGCCTGAATTTCATTTTTGAAGGGACAAAAGTGAAGGGATTTATTAAATTTTAATGTGTTAGAGAATCATATGATTTATCTAAACATCTGCGTGTACCGATTTGTTCACTTGCATTTTCTGTGGATTAACTGAAAGAACACTACTTAATACCAATACAAAAACAGATAAAAACTGAAACATAAGTGTTCACATGAATAAATGAATCACTTTACTCTTCAAAAACATTTGCATCCATATGATGTGTTTATTTAGATCATAAACATTGACTTAAAAGATGGATTCAAGGAGAAGGCAAATCAAACTTCAATTACTAATGATCCTTTTATTTTCCAAATTTTTCTCCCTTTTACATTTCTCTTAAAATTTAAGATTACCAGTGAAATTAAACGTGTCAACTGAAAATTAATCGAATACTTGCAAATTCCTGTAAAACATTCCATATTGTGCCATCTCGCCACCCCCAACCCTGAGGGGGAAATCACAGAAATTCTGACTTTGCTACAGTCAATGCCTGTATGATAATCCAGAGTCATGCATTAAACTGGACTGACACCAAGTGCGGTAATTAACAGTAAGTGGGGTGCGCAACCCATTCATTCCCACACCATTCAAATACAGGTTGTATGTGCTTTCACTGTGTTTGTTATGATTTACACAACATTGACTTAAAAAACCCAGCTAATGACACGAATTTAGTGCTTGCCGATTAGTTATCAGCAATGAAGTTTGCTAGTTTAGTACTAACCACACTTCTCTGCGATTATGAGCTTCCATACATTACAAGCCGTATCATTAGATGTACCTTATACCTCAAAGAGGAAACTAAGTCACACAAATTTCTAGTCAATATAGACAGTTTTCAAACATTAATCAAATAAAATTTTGGAAAAAAGCCATGGTACAGGGATAGCCACATCATTCAAGGCTTGAAATAAGATTTTTTCTTACTTCCTAGGGTCTAACTGCAGCCATTATAGAAACCTGCTTCCTGCGACCCTAAATTGGATGGGCCAGTTAGAAAAATGTACTGATTGTTCTAAGAACAAATGGTACCCTGGAGGAAGACGGAAGACAAATTTACTCACAATATAATGTCTAACTCCTTCATTCAAAGGCATGACGACAAGTCAAAATAATTGCAAGTCATAGCTGATCAGTCATATCATTATGCTCTCAAAGCATACCTGAATCATGTCTTTTTATCCCTGAACTCATTCCATGGTAAGATAGAGGCAAATTACAAAAGCCTTTTTTGCCTTGAAAGAACAGCGGGATTTTCCCAATTTATTAAATCAAACTATGGGAGATTATTAAATAATTGGCACTAATCCTGAAATCCATGCTGAAATTCAAGCTCTGCATAAACACAATTCAAGTTTGTTAAAACTAATCTGTGTTAGCCACGGAGTCTAGCCATTGTGGGAGTTAACAAATATCTTCTTCATCTGTTAATTTCTTCAAATGAGCACAAAGTATAGAAAAAGTTTTGAAATTTATCGAGATACATTTTAGTTTTTTTATGTTACTATTTTTACTTGCTACATGTGTGGATGCATTACAAGAATGTGAAGCCTTTTTTATTCAATTTTTCATTACCGTCAAATAAAATTGTAAAGCAACAAAAAAGGGAAAGACATTTTCATATTCAAAAAACACCTCCTCCACCAGCGGCCACTCAAAACGTGAAGCCTTTGATTTTTTTTATTTGGGCTAAAAGTTAAAATTATTACCACTCACAGCCAATCGAACGGTCAATTTAATACACACTCAAAACCATGTACTAATACTTGCACTATTAAAATAGCAATAATGGTAGGCCTTTTTTGATTTGAAAAAGTACAGAGATTTTAATTCTAAATCAGTGTTTCCCAAACTCGGTCCTGGTGGACCCCTGTGGCTGCAGGTTTTTGTTCCAACCAGAGTCCAAATCAGTGACTGACCTCATTTAATTAGCTGTTTTTTTTTTTCTTTTTATTCGACATTCAGAAAAGCTTAGTAGCATGATTTTTACATTTATAAGACATTTAGAAATATTTCTCCTTTTGCTATAATGCTTAACTCTCTTTTGTTGATTTCATTATACTTTGCCCTTTCTCGGTGCAGTTTTCCCCCCTTCGTTGTATCTTAATGACAATTTAAAATGAGCAGATCAGACACCCAGGTAAACAACACTGAATAATCAAAGGCTGCAACTACTTTAGAGTCAGACCCACTAATTAGTAAAAATTGGATTAATTAAACAATTAGAAGACCTAGAGAAGTAGAATGAAAATCAAGATGAAAATACTGTTAAAAAGAAATAAATACATTATTCCTATATAATTGTTTGGTACATTTTAATATTTTTTTTTAGTAAACTTAGTTTTCTAATTTCTATATTGTTCCCTAAACACAGAACTTGGGAAATATCAGTTCATTCAATTAGCCCAGGAGTCCAATTAAAAACAGAATCTGGTTGGAACAAAAACCTGCAGCCACAGGGGTCCACCAGGACCGAGTTTCGGAAACACTGTTCTAAATGAAAGGGTGTTCGATTTTTAAATAAAATGTGTGATACTTACACATACTACATATATATCCATCCATTTTCCAACCCACTGAATCCGAACACAGGGTCACGGGGTCTGCTGGAGTCAATCCCAGCCAACACAGGGCACAAGGCAGGAACCAATCCTGGGCAAGGTACCAACCCACCACAGACACTACATTATATATATATATATATATATATATATATATATATAATTAGACTTTCTGTTCACAAACTCTCCATATTAGTAGAAGAGGAGGGTCGAGAACCTAATATTAAAGAAATGTTTTCAATGCAGTATTGACTATATATTTGAACTGTGTCTCAGTTATGCAACCAAACTTAAACTGCTGAGCTCACAATTCTGCACTAAAATTCAAGCCACTTAAACGTTTTAACGTTCACACTGGATATAAACTCATTTAACAAAACGTATTTCAACCAAAAAGCTTAACTAAATCTTGGATGAAAACAACCGAAATAAATACATAACTTCGTTAATATGAGAATCCGGCAAACCACAGAAGATAATGAATGCACAATTTAACAGTTTTAAAGTAGCTTACAGGAAGTGGCAGAGTAAAGAAAGTGAAAATGAAACAAGACCACCGATTGGTAATTTATATCACTTAAAATTAAAAAGGAGTGTCTCCTTCCAGATTTTGTACGTTGTCTGTGCATAAATCAGGACAGGCATTGTCTCTTTGTCATCAAGTGTATTAAAATTATTCCAACTCTCTCAATGTGCAATCAAAACAAGGTAGCATTAATATGAGCATCGATGTCTGTTTAATAACCTGTTTTTTTATATATAAATAAAAACTTTAGTGACAGTGCTGCTTTGCAACTTAATGAGAATCTTTACTTCACACATGGAGCCTATTTTTGGCTGTTACATGTGTACGAAAAAGAACCTTGCTCAATTTGCTTTGATTTTCTCAATTCCATTTCACTTGTAAATTCAGTTTCAATAAATAGAAAAAAGGAAAAGAATCAAAACCACAGTGGAGTTGTACAAGCTTACTGCTCCGGTTACTTCTATGACATCATGCATGATTCGTCAATGAATTAGAGGAAGGGTGAACCACAAAGACTGTGAAATACACAGCTTTTAGTTTTCATTTAGTTGCCTTCGACTAGTCTTGCCTACACCCTAAGTAATCCATTTTAGATAGAGTTGGCCCCGACTGTCTTGCATGTTTTACAACTTAAGTTACTAAATGCGCAAAACCACAGAAATCTGATGGCCAATGGTGTATGTGTGGTTGTGAGAGAGAGAGACCACTGCAAGTGAAGCTTCAGCATGACTGGAGTGTTCATGACATCTGTTCTAACTGCACAAACATTTCTTATGGCTTCCCCACATGTAGTATGACTGCAGGTCTGTTACAGTCAACTGTAGGAACACAAATGACACTCTTGAAATCCAAGTCATATAATGACATATGGAAAAAACTGGAAATGGAGATTTAAACTTTTTATTTCAACTTTGAATATTGAAATAGTAAAACGATTCAACTACATTCTAAACTCAGATTTATACCAAACAGCACAAGAGGAAAGAAAAACTCCACTGAATAAATCTTAATGAACAAAGAAGAGGAAATCATACTGTATGCAAGCACAGTGTTTAACAGGGGACATGTTGGTCTCTCCTGCTTTTTTCTTGGTATTGACTTTGTAACCTTCTATCTGTAAAGACTGTGAAAAAGAACGGACTTTGTAGTGATCAATTAAATCATTCCACCAATAAGTGGTCTTCTTTCATTTTCTCTTTTCTTACTCGGTGATTTCCTGTCAGTTAAAACTTTAATACTGACAACAGACTGCACTTCACACCAGATTTTCGCCTTTTTTGTGTTTTTGTACTTTAGGACAGAACTTTTTTTTTTACTCCGAAAGGAAGCATTATAATAGAATTGATACTAAGTATTAGAAGTAAAGTGTAGGTATCTGCCAAATACAATCTATCAGGTATTGACATGAAAGCATTTACATCAATCTAAGAAAGATGGAGTAGGGATTTAGAACTGTAATGTGTCAAATGGGCCTTCAGGAGTTTATATTCTAATTCAATTCAGTAAAGACAAGTATACAACCATCTCATTGATTATTATGGAATGTAACAGCCATGTCTTCTGCCTCAAGCAACATTATATACATGATACAAGTTTAAAGGATCACAAGCTACATTAGGACATGTCTATATACTGTACATACAAGTTGTAGTACTGTTCACAAGTACAGAATGCTGTGATACTCATCTGTGTCACATATTGAATCTATCCATCCACCCTTTTGCTCAATGAAACACTACTCCTGGTTGCAGTAGAACACATTGTCACTCTCTCCTCCACATTAGCCATAGTTTTTACCTCCTTATTCAAATGCTGGGGTTACCTCGAGTCCTCTAGTTTAGCAGTTAGTTTGCATTCGTGCAACTTAAAAGTGAGCCAGAGTATTTGAAAGAGGAAGTATGCAACTCTTTGACTAGTGAACTACTTGCACAATCTTGCTTACCATTTGATAAGGACAGCACTTACATTTGCAGCTCAAAACTTTAAAATTTATCAGATGAAAGCTTTGCAGGAATCTGAAACTGCAAAAGACACTGAAGGAAATCAACTGAATTAAAGGCATACAGTATTGGTGAGAATGACATTTGTCAAGTGGTCAATACAACTTTGGTTTAAAACATCTATGATATGGCAAATAATGTGTACTTAATTGCATTTGATTTGAATTAATTGTTATGCTACAACTTTTACATTAATGAAGAATCAAAACAAGCAAGAAAACTATAATAACGAATTCTCCTCTCAAACACTTCATAAATGCTTGATTTAACCCTTTGATTCATACAGCCACACCAATATGATGAACTGAGTAGTCCCTGAAGGCTGCAACCTATGTCTGCATTAAATCACTCTCATTTACATTCATTAGCGATTTGTATTAGAACAATTTCAGAAGTGTATGCAAAACAGGGTAAACACACAACCAAGTTAAATTTAACAAAACAGGTAATTGGACAAAACAAGAAACATTTCAAAAAATAAAAAGTGCACTTTTTGACCAGAATATCTGTGACTACATGTCACTTCAATGTGGCAAGCCACTGTGCAGAACAGCAATGGTCATGTCACATTACATTAATGGTAATATAAGCCAGAATGTAATAAACTGATACTATAGAGCAAGCTGTAACAATTTCAGTCTCGCAGTTTTCACCATTTTCTACCGCCCATTCTAAGGGCCTAACACCAAAATTCAAATTTTGAATGAAGTGCTTCAAAAAAGTTTTTAGTGCCAGAAGCAACCCCCAAGAACACACGATTTTTACCTCCTTAAAATCAATCCCCCGGACACGTATGGTATCAGGCACCTGAACTCCCTCAGATGCGGTTCAACTTATGCAGGGGATGGTGGAAGGTGGGAGTTTGACAGGAGCGGTGCACATGTCACACCATAATGCAGATGTGCTAAGGTGAGCTCAGGGAGGAAAGAAACCTCCAGTGGACCAGAAGGGGAAAGAAAAGTCGTTTGCCTGCTTGTACCACCCTGCATATACTATGCATCTATTGTTTTGATCGGATTCCTAACTAAAGTACAACTGAAATCCTTTCCATTTTTTTCTTGAGAAACCTACAAGAAAGCGCAAAAGTGAACTGCAGCTAAAATAAAATTAGCATCACTTGTCTAATTAGTGTAACTAGATAGCAGTATATTGTGTATAGTTTAATATACACTCTCCTAAAGGATTATTAGGAACACCATACTAATACGGTGTTTGACCCCCTTTCGCCTTCAGAACTGCCTTAATTCTACGTGGCATTGATTCAACAAGGTGCTGAAAGCATTCTTTAGAAATGTTGGCCCATATTGATAGGATAGCATCTTGCAGTTGATGGAGATTTGTGGGATGCACATCCAGGGCACGAAGCTCCCGTTCCACCACATTCCAAAGATGCTCTATTGGGTTGAGATCTGGTGACTGTGGGGGCCATTTTAGTACAGTGAACGCATTGTCATGTTCAAGAAACCAATTTGAAATGATTCGAGCTTTGTGACATGGTGCATTATCCTGCTGGAAGTAGCCATCAGAGGATGGGTACATGGTGGTCATGAAGGGATGGACATGGTCAGAAACAATGCTCAGGTAGCCCGTGGCATTTAAACGATGCCCAATTGGCACTAAGGGGCCTAAAGTGTGCCAAGAAAAGATCCCCCACACCATTACACCACCACCACCAGCCTGCACAGTGGTAACAAGGCATGATGGATCCATGTTCTCATTCTGTTTACGCCAAATTCTGACTCTACCATTTGAATGTCTCAACAGAAATCGAGACTCATCAGACCAGGCAACATTTTTCCAGTCTTCAACTGTCCAATTTTGGTGAGCT
>JANRMT010062846.1:21092701-21114203 GCA_026402145.1 Polypterus bichir lapradei | reverse complement strand
TGGAAGTAGCCATCAGAGGATAGGTACATGGTGGTCATGAAGGGATGGATGTGGTCAGAAACAATGCTCAGGTAGCCCGTGGCATTTAAACGATGCCCAATTGGCACTAAGGGACCTAAAGTGTGCCAAGAAAACATCCCCCACACCATTACACCACCACCACCAGCCTGCACAGTGGTAACAAGGCATGATGGATCCATGTTCTCATTCTGTTTACGCCAAATTCTGACTCTACCATTTGAATGTCTCAACAGAAATCGAGACTCATCAGACCAGGCAACATTTTTCCAGTCTTCCAACTGTCCAATTTTGGTGAGCTCGTGCAAATTGAAGCCTCTTTTTCCTATTTGTAGTGGAGATGAGTGGTACCCGGTGGGGTCTTCTGCTGTTGTGGCCCATCCGCCTCAAGGTTGTGCGTGTTGTGGCTTCACAAATGCTTTGCTGCATACCTCGGTTGTAACGAGTGGTTATTTCAGTCAAAGTTGCTCTTCTATCAGCTTGAATCAGTCGGCCCATTCTCCTCTGACCTCTAGCATCAACAAGGCATTTTCGCCCACAGGACTGCCGCATACTGGATGTTTTTCCCTTTTCACACCATTCTTTGTAAATCCTAGAAATGGTTGTGCGTGAAAATCCCAGTAACTGAGCAGATTGTGAAATACTCAGACCGGCCCGTCTGGCACCAACAACCATGCCACGCTCAAAATTGCTTAAATCACCTTTCTTTCCCATTCTGACATTCAGTTTGGAGTTCAGGAGATTGTCTTGACCAGGACCACACCCCTAAATAAATGCATTGAAGCAACTGCCATGTGATTGGTTGATTAGATAATTGCATTAATGAGAAATTGAACAGGTGTTCCTAATAATCCTTAAGGTGAGTGTAGTAAAGATCTGTAATCAGGCCAGGCAGGTAATGATAGCAGAGAGGTGTAGTGACCTACCGAGAATATGCCTCTATTTCAGCAGACTGCAATAATTAGACAGTAAAGCAGTACAACAGTAGCATAGCTTAACAGATATGCGTAGGCCATTATTCAGGCCAGCCAGTTTCTTCCATGGGCCTTTCAGGTATATACCGCTACGGGTCTGGCACCAAAAACAGCCCTCTGCGTTCCAAAGGTTTTTTTAACGAAAACTTTGTATTTGATGTCCACAATATAGCCATGTATAATAAAACAAATCACGTGTAGAATAAACCACAATGCATCCCCCAGCCCTGTATTTCGATTCATCCTAAACAGACATGGTGAAACTAACAAGTGTGAAGTCCTTGAAAAAGGGGGTTGGGGAGAAAGTTTGTAACAATACAGACACAAACAAAAACCAACATAACATTAATAAACAACTTATTACACTGCATAATGAGTTACTGCTTGGTTAAAAACAAAAACCGATACCTTGAGGATGTCTCCGCGTTTAAAACTGAGCTCATCATCTGCAGTTGCTTTAAAATCATATTTGGCAACGGCCTCCATGGTGCAGGTTAATTTATACAAAGGAATAAAAGATACAGTTTTATCAATAAAGAAATCTCTATCCTCTCCCGGCTCTGACCCACTCCTCCGGGGCGAGTATTATTCTTCTTACATACAGATTCTCTCTGAGGTTCCTGCCAAAAAAGAAAGAAAAGCCGGTTGAGTGCATTTTTTTTTTTTAAATGGTTAAAATCGTAAAATAAATAATAAGAAGGTAAATAAAACTACACTGAAAAACAACTGTTCCCCCCCAAAGGAAAATTGGACCAAAAAGTCAACAAAACCACACAACACAAACAAGTGCCATTATCACATTCAAACTACCCACGGCTCATTATTGTCAAAGGAAAGCTTTATCGAGCACTACACTAGAACTGTCAAAGCAAGCTATTATAAGAGAAAAGCAAATGTTTAGCTACCTGGGCCCTTCCTTAAACAAAACATGTGCAAAGTACTTAAAGGCAGACTAACATGATTGTCGCTACATACATAAAAAAAAAGCAATTACCAAAAATGAAAAAATGAAAAATATTTCTCTCAGAATTTGAATATTACATTTTGTTTTGCTCTACTTTAGAGCTAAGCTGGAAAAAAAATAAAATAAAATTGAGAACCATTCCAAGGTTAATAAATAACTCAATACAAACACAAGTTAAACAAGACACCATGGTAAAGCACTTGGAAGATAAACACACAGCTAAAAAAGTGACGAACGGCATGCCATCCATCAATCTGTTTTCCTAGCCTGCTGACTTCAGACTACAACTCTACCTAACATATTCACAGATTATCAAAACATTAACATCAAACACAGCAGTACTAAGTCACAGATAACCACTACTCAATTACACATCTGGAGGGCTGTAGGTTTTCACGAATTTCATAATTAGAATCTATTTCTTTGCTGCTAAAGCCAAGTCTTTTTTTTTTTTAGCTTATCTTTAGTTAACCCACTTATTATGATTCAGAATTATGAAATGCTTTGTTCAAACATCTGCATTTAGGTTTAAATTTGTTTCCTACTGCCTTAATATGCCAACAGTTAATAAAAAGATATAAATGATAAAGGAACCACTAGCTCTCCGGCTACACTGGTTCCATTTAAACCTGAGCATATGTATCATGACATATCTGTCTTAATAAAATGTTTGAAAAGTAAATGAGAGAGAAAAGGTTCACATTCGCTCCAGTCCACAAAATATATGGATAATTGTTCTTAGAAAATGAAAAACTACAAATGTGACAAAGATTTGTCTTCTAAGAAATAAAGCACTAACAATGCATATCCTTAAACACCAAATTTCATTATCAGCAAGGAATGGCCTCCAATTAGGAAAATGGTTGTTATGAGTGCGGCCCTCCAGGACCGTAACTGAAAAGCAGTGCATTAATGTATAAGGTGATGATGAAGAGATCATGCTTAACTGATTAACTCAAGACAAACTGGTTCACAAAAATCATTTCACACGAGAACACTGAGTATTTTGTAATGGGAAATAGTTGCTTCCGAGGAATTCCAATTTGAATAATGCCAAAGCGCACGCTCCCAACCTCTCTCTCTAAGCGAAGAGCAAATCAATGAAATGGACAGCTATTAATCTTACTGACAAGGTTACTAAAACCCATTAACTTAAACATATTAAACTCTGTATAGCAAAAATAAAAGTAAATAACCCGCACCTGATGCTACTTACATTTTCGCAAGTGAAGAGGAATCACTAAAACGTTATTTTTCCAAGTATAGAATATTGTAATCACTAGCGGAATAAATAAAGACGCTCACTTCCACAAAATTTGAAATATTCAGCAAAATAGAAAACTGTGTTACTAACCAAAAATTATGCAATTGATGCAAAAAATAGACAAAAGCAGCTTATATAAATGATCAAGATTGTATCTTATCTGCTGGAGCTCTTAATACCAATGCACCTCTAAACCAAGCTGGCCCTGGCATCATTTTAAAGAGGGCAAACAAATCTGGCAAAAAAAGGATTACCCTACCTTGCGTCCCCCACCCTCCATGAACCAAAGGTCATCATAACGAGACTTTGCAAAGCTTTTACCTACCAACGAAGGGCTTATTAAAGTTTACCTATAAAAGTTATTAGGTAGATCAGGGTTCCCAAGTCCTCACCTGAACTGCCACAGTTTCACAAATCGGTGAGTCACCTGGGTCTCAATCAATCTGTTTCGCTGCTTTGTTTTTTTTCTTACTCTGCATTTTGAAAAGTGCTCTAGTATGATATTAGCATTCAGAAGAAATATAAAATTATGACACGGAAAACTATTTTGAAAGCTTAACTTCCTGCTACTGTTTTTATTTCCATTAACCCTCTCTTCTCTGTGGAGTTTGCTCTTTAAATTGTATCCAAATACTGACAGTGGCAAGCTGGGCAGACACGGGTGCAAATAACAGATAATAAAGCAGAGTTGCTACTTTAACGTTCCACTCATCTGTATTCTGATTAGTAATAAAAGGTTCGCCCTCAGGTTCAGTCCTGTGGGCCGCAATAACCACAGGGGTTCAATTCCCAAACACCTTCAGCTTTTAACTCGGCTGCCTTTACTAAACAAGCAGCTGTTTTCCCCACTTCTGATGAAATGATCATTTTTAGGGATGTGTAGGAAGAATTTAAAGGGTGCGAGAGATATTGTTTTTATATTCTGGGTCTTTTAAGCTTTTTCTTACAAGTGAATTTTATACGAAGGTAGCTGCTTCCCTTTAGTACAGTACTCGGTGTCATTTGCATCTGTACTGCGCCCCACTGACTGTTAGTATTTGGATACAATTAAAGTAAAAACCACAGGAAAAAAGTTCAATTATAAAGAACGTGGTACATGAAATTTCTGAATTTTGTTCAAATCTAATTATACTAACACTTATTTCTAAAGGCAAACTAAGAGAGGTACAAGACTAATTAAAAAAAAAAAAATCATTCAGAAGACTGACTGAATCATTTATTTGTGAAACTGGACGGAATGAAAACCCGCTGCCACACTGGTACCCCCCGGGCTGAACTTGGGGTGCCCTACTGTAGATCTTTATGGTTTGCTTACTTATATTGTTAACGTAAGCCAAGCGGCCAAACAATACCCCGTGATTTTCCTTGTATTTTTAGTAAAAAGAAAAAAAAAAAAACACACAACAAATACGACTGAAATAAATGTTAAGTGATAAATAAGACGTTTCTCTTATACTGTACTGCACACTAGAGAGGGAAGTACCGCTAGGCAGTTTAACATTGGTAAGTCATCCTCAATCAGCAATCCGTACTTTAATGAAAGCGCTTTGCGACAGTGCATACAAAAATTAATGCAAAAATGATCAGGACACTTCCCTATGCGGCTATTTATTTCGTGAAGCTTTCATAAAAATACACACACACAGTGGGCCGCAGACACACCCGCGACGTTATAAGCGAGGCCCTAAAAGTCTGACATGACAACGGGGGTTTAACAGTAAGGCTTACGGCGATTCCTTGATTCATTTTCAACGTCAGTTAAAAGAAACGCCACGTTTCTAAAAGTCACTTGATTTTGTTAGGAATTATTTACCGGTGTACAAAATAAAGACTGGAGAAAAACAAGCAGAAATTACACTAATGTCTCCTACAGGCGAATATACTCTTATGATATTTCAACTAACACCAACAGTTCCCGAGTCACCCAACCACTGCTTGAAAATCATCGCCGCTAGGAGACGGTTTCGGCGGCGCCTCTTTGGCCGGAATTCCACGCACGAGCCAGGCTTGGGACGGAGGGGACTGTCACCTGCGTTAACATCACGCATATCACCACTCCAGCCGTCAGGACAAACGCCTCTTGCTAAACTCTTTTGTCATCTTTTTTTTTTTTCTTCCCTCGTCCGTCTCGCTTCTTTCTCTTTGGCAGCTTCCTCCCTGTCTCGAGGTTCGACAGAAAACACAACAGAACATTCGAAACACTCATCCGAGACAAGAAACAACTCACCACGCTGCTTTCCTCGCGTTGTCCGTTAACAATTTTACGGAGATATGTTTTGTGGCGTAGGAGGGATCTGGTTTGGAGAAACTTTAGAAACCATACAAGCCCCTATTTCCTCTTCCTTCTAATGTTTTCTCTTCTCTTGGTGTTTTTTTTTTTTTTTTTTTTTTTTTTGTAATTCTCCTCCTCCTCTCTCAGTATCGCGACACCTGGAAGCGGACGTTGAAAAGAGAAGAGAGAACATGCGAGATCAACGACGCGAAAGAAAAAAGGTTCCGCCCAACATGTCGTCTCGGATATGGTGATTGGCAGTTTGAAGAAAAAGCCTGTGAGGAGTTGTGATATTAAATTGTTATCTGAATTGATGACAACACCACTGTTATTTCATTTTATATTCCTTTAAATTAGTTACATACCTAGATCGTGCTATTATTTTAAGAATCGCTGTGCGACATTGTCTAAAAAAATAATGCTTCGCTTGCTGAAAAAAGTAACGGACAACAGTAACAGCCAATAACGAAAAAGTTTCAGGGCCTAAAGCCCGCCCTCCATTGACGCGTCGTTCATTCTCACGCACGCGCTCCTCGACCGTATTATACCCAGTAGTTGCGACACTTTTATTTTAGCTGATTTATTCAAGGTAACTTGCAAAATCGAGTTAAGTGGCAGGTGTTTAATATCGATAAAGACTTTGAGCACAGGCAACGTTAAGTGGTTTGCTGAGGAAGACGTGGGAAATGAGCCGGTAAACTTGTGGTTTACACTTCAGTGACTTAACCATTACATCATGCCTACGTTTATCTTTAAAAGCTTCTGCTTTGAATTCTGTTTAATTTCCTTTCACAGCCGCAGTATTTGAAATAAGAAAACTATCGCGTCAGTTTGGTGGATGGGTGGGGAAATAAGAAATCTTACTGAAGAACAGGTTGTCTCAAAACTACTTCTTACAAAAATAACACAAGCAATGACCTTAGAGCATGGGTCTCCACCTCCAGTCCTGGAGAGCTACTGTGGCTGCAGGTTTTCATTCTAACTCTTTTCTTAATAAGCGACCAGTTTTTGCTGCTAATTAACTATTTTCCTTTATTTTAATTGACTTTTCTTGAGACTCTGATTGCTGAATTGATTCTTTTGTCCTAAAACGGCACGTAAACATAACTTTGATGTGAAGTGAGCCAACAGATGACCAACTAAATTGGGGCCTCAGACTCCAACCAACTTCACTTTATTAAATTTCTTAATTTGAAGCCAGTTTTCGTTGGTAATTAAACCAGTTATTTAATTCCATGGCGCTCATTCTGCCATGGCAGACATTTCCAAAACTGTTGATTTTTTTTTAAGAGCGCGGTCGATCAAAATGTTTTGTGGATCTGAGCAGATGAACATTACTGAGGCCTTCACCTTTTTTTATTTTCTGTTATTGTGTGATGGACGCAGGTTGTTGTTTATGTGTTGGTTCATTTTGTGTATTTATATTGTTTGGTTGCTAATTAAGGAAAAAAGAAATGATTAAAGGGCCTGAGTCTTAAGTTAAGAGTGGAGAAGAAGTGTACTGGTGCCGATATTTAAGAATTAGGGGGATGTGCAGGACTGTAGTAACTACAGGGGGATAAAATTGATGAGCCACAGCATGAAGTTATGGGAAAGAGTAGTGGAAGCTTGGTTAAGAAGTGAAGTGATGATTAGTGTGCAGCAGGATGGTTTCATGCCAAGAAAGAGCACCACAGATGCAATGCGATGTTTACTCTGAGGATGTTGATGGAGAAGTATAGAGAAGACCAAAGGTGTTGCATTGCGTCTTTGTGGACCTGGAGAAAGCATATGACAGGGTGCCTCGAGAGGAGCTGTGGTATTGTCTGAGGAAGTTGGGAGTGGCAGAGAAGTACATAAGAGTGGTACAGGATATGTACGAGGTAAGTGTGACAGTGGTGAGGTCTGTGGTAGGAGTCACAGATGCATTCAATGTGGAGGTGGGATTACATCAGGGATCAGCTCTGAGCCCTTTCTTATTTGCAATGATGTTGGACAGGTTGACAGACAAGATTAGACAGGAGTCCCTGTGGACTATGATGTTTGCTGATGACATTGTGATCTGTAGCGAGAGTAGGGAGCAGGTTGAGGAGACCCTCGAGAGGAGACGAATGAAGGTCAGTAGGAACAAGACAGAATGTGTGTGAATGAGACGGAGGTCAGAGGAATGGTGAGGATGCAAGGAGTAGATTTGGTGAAGGTGAAGAAGTTTACATACTTGAGATCAACTGTACAGAGTAATGGGGATTGTGGAAGAGGAGTGAAGAAGAGAGTGCAGGCAGGGTGGAATGGGTGGAGAAGAGTGTCAGGAGTGATTTGTGACAGACGGGTATCAGCAAGAGTGAAAGGGAAGGTCTACAGGACAGTAGTGACACCAGTTATGTTATATGGGTTGGAGATGTTGGCACTGACCAGAAAATAGGAGACAGAGTTGGAGGTGGCAGAGTTAAAGATGCTAAGATTTGCATTGGGTGTGACAAGGATGGACAGGATTAGAAATGAGGACATTAGAGGGTCAGCTCAGGTGGGACGGTTAGGAGAAAGAGTTGAAGAGAAGTCGGAGAGGCGAGATTGCGTTGGTTTGGACCTGTGCAGAGGAGAGATGCTGAGTATATTGGGAGAAGGATGTTAAAGATAGAGCTGCCAGGTAAGCAGAAAAGAGGAAGGCCTAAGAGGAGGTTTATGAAAGTGGTGAGAGAGGACATGAAGGTGGTGGGTGTAATAGAGCAAGATGGAGAGGACAAAGAGAGGTGGAAAAAGATGATCCGCTGTGGCAACCCCTAACTGTCGCAGCCGAAAGAAGAAGATTCTCACTACCCTTCTGCCCATTGTGGGGTCAGTGTTCCTCTTGCAGCCACTTCCTGAGAGACTGGCTATACTTCCATGTACGCTCAACTCCTTAATATCTGGAACTGTTGTCACAGAAACATCAAGCTGCTTTGAGATGCTCTTCTTGCCTTTCACATGCTTGTCAATCATTTTCCTTCTAATCTCTTCAGACATGTCTCTCCTTCGATTAGAAATTCGTACATTAGAGAGTCAGCTCAGTTTGGACAGTTGGGAGACAAAGTCAGAAAGGTGAGATTGTGTTGGTTTGGACAAGTGCAGAGGAGAGATGCTGGGTCTACTGGGAGAAGGATGCTAAGGACAGAGCTGCCAGGTAAGAGGAAAAGAGGAAGGCTTAAGAGAAGGTTTATGGATGTGGTGAGAGAGGACATGCAGGTGATGGGGGTGACAGAAGAAGATGCAGAGGACAGGAAGAGGTGGAAAAAGGTGATCTGCTGTTGCAATAAGAAGAAGAAGAAGTCTTAAGTTGTGCATCAATTCAAATTAAGGCACAGAGTTAATTAGCAGCAAAATCTGGTCACTAATTAAGAAAAGGGTTAGAATGAAAACCTGCAGCCACAGTAGCTCTCCAGGAGTGGAGTTGGAGACCCCTGCCTTAGAACAATAGTTACAGGAGACATTAGAAATACCAAAAGGTGGCTGGAGAACAATACCAATAATAATCCAAACACTTGTTAGCAGTCTTGACAACAGTCAAGGAGTAAATACAATTTACTGATAGAGAAATGATGACATAATGCTTTTCAAGCCTGTAGCACTGCAGTAATCGGATCAACTTCAAACATCATAGCTTCTTGCAAGTCAGTAATTACAGCAATTCCAAGCAACTGAATTGGAATAATTGAGAAACAGAAAGTCTAAATTAGCGCAAGATGCCCTAATTCGAACTGTTCATAAGAAATGTAATGATTTCCTTCAAGATATAGAAGTACATAATCAACAAAAAGAGTGGCGTCAAATATTTGAACTATTAAAATTTGTGCTTGAATTGTAAATGTGTAAAGTCTAAATATTCTCGTTTGTAATAGAAAATTGTCATTTTTTACCCTCTGAAAAGGGTCCACAGAGGACTAGGTCTCAAGTAAAGAACCAAACATCAAAAATAACATCATAATCACTGATCTAAAAATTGTAGAAAACAACACCCCGATGCCGATGTTTGAGATTTGTCATTTTTAACCCCTGGGATTGGCTCTTCGGGTGCTTGGACCACTGGTAAAGAATCAAATGTCAAAAATATCATGTTTTTGATCAACAACCTGGAAATCGCATGGAAGACACACCACTTGACCGTATTACTGATCCCCATTTTTTCTATGTAGAATGGAGTAACGTTGATCCTTTTTATCCCCCCTAGTAGGAGTTGAACCCCTAGGGTTGGGAACAACTTCAAGCCCTTCTGATCATCTTTGCTGAAGGCACCTATTGGTTTACTCTTTACCATAAAGGTGTAATTCCTTGCACAAAATATGGTCCAGAAATGGCCTAAAAACGAGTGGGGTTTTTTTGGGTCTTAGAGGGCCAAAAATTAGGGAGAAACCCCAAAAAGCTCAGTATCTTGCGTAACTAGACATCAATGAGTTAGCATGCAAAAAAAATGAAACTGAAGTGATTTGAAAGAATAATATAGCAGTCATAACAGGAATAATGAAGGCACAAGGAGCAGACGGAGAGGCGTAGTGGTTACTACGGCTGCCTCACAGACCCAGGGTCCCGGGTTTGAATGCCGTGTCTTGTTGCTGTCCGTGTGGAGTTTGCACATTTTGCCAGTTTACGTGGGAATTCATCACACATCACAAACAAAGGTAAGCAGTAATTCAAAATGAGCACTGTGTGGATGTGTGAGTGAGTGGACCTTGTAATATACTGGTGCCCAGTTCAGGAATTGGTTCTGGGGAAAGCCTTCAAACCCCATGACTCTGACTAAGTTGATTTAAGAGTGCTGTGTGAGGGGGAAAAAAAATCTAAGGACCAGTCCCCCCACACACTATTCCTAGCTTCTACCACTTCAGCTGGAATGGCCAGTGCCGAGTTCACCTCTGGTCACCAGTATAGACTGTCCATAATGGATGAGAGGACGTCAGAGGCAGGAGGAACTGGACAACACTCACCTTGAGGAGCAGAAGGAGTGGGAAAAGCACCAAGCATCGATTGTACTGTATTTGTGTTTTTTAGCTGTACCTATGCGAGCAGGTAGTGTTTAGTATGAAAGAACGTTTATTTAAACTTGGACTTGTGTTGCAGCCTCGCAGTAAGGAGACCAGGGTTCGCGTCCCGGGTCCTCTCTGTGTGCAGTTTTCATGTTCTCCCCATGTTTGCATGGGTTTCCTCCCACAGTCCAACGTCTTGCAGGTTAGGTGGACTGGCGATCCTAACCTGGCACGTGTGTGTTTGCTGGAGAGGGACTGGCACCCTGTGCCAGTTGGGATAGGCTCCAGTACCCCATGACACTGTTCTGGACTAAGCGGGTTTGAAAATGACCGACTGCGTTAGGTCCGATTGTGTCTGGAATTTGATGCTCTGTGGCACTGCCTTGTGGTCACAACCTGCCATACTTATATGAAGAATCAGTATGTAAAGCCTCTTTAGTTATTAATCTGAACTTTTAAAGATCTTTGAATACTAATTTTTAGATCCAGAGTGCTATGGTGCATTTTTTTTTCTAATATCAAAATTAGTGTTACAAAATGGTCAATTCAGGAACTGCTAATCTTTGAAAATATATTTAATTTTTTTTATTTTAAACCAAGAGTTCCCAAAGTGGTCGATATGGACCCCCTGGGGTCAATTTGAACTTTCTAGGGGTCGATAGTTTAAATAAAATAATTTGGGGGTCGACAACAGCAAAAATAGACCTCCTTACTGCTGCTATTTGTTTGGTACTTCAAAATATCTATGATTCCAATAGGTACCTAATTAAGAAGTAAAATAATTCAAAAAAACACTTTTTTGATAAAAACACATTACATACTAAACTTAAAAACGAAAAGGTAAAATGTGTCATTAAAAGAGTCACACGTAAGAATGCATGAAAATACATGTAGCACAAACATGTCTGTGCATTGTCTTATCGAACGTATCAAAGCAGGTGTGGACATAAAAAACCGTTGCATGTGATTAGGGGGTCGACGGTTTTAAAAGATTTTGGTAAAGGGGTCTGCGGCTGAAAAAAGTTTGGGAACTCTTGTTTTAAACTGTAATAAATTAGTTCCATTTTCAGATGAAACTTAACTACATGGAGGAGCAGATTACGGGGAGACTGTAGATGGATCTGGAAATAAAACACAGAGATGTGACAATAAAGTTTAATGAGGGAGTGTGGCGTAGAAGGATTAACCTTATTAAAAGAAACTTGGAAGCCCCAGTGGATTCATTAAAAAGCACAAAGAAGTGATCAAAAAGGCCAAGCGGGTTTCAGTTCTATAGCATTCACGCTGCCTGGAGTAGTGAAAGTCAAGGAGGGCTCTACTTAAGCTTTATAACACATTTGAGAAGCCACATCTGGATTGCTTTCTGCAGATCTGGTCTTCATATTACAAGCGGGCCAACACAGAGGAGTTCATGAGGTGGAGTGGAAACTACGAGAAAAAGGAGTTGGTGTAGAGATGGAGAAATCATCAAGGCGAACGCCTCCTATTAGTTGAAACAAACTCCAATATGTATCTTTACATAGAACTATACATATATGGAAACTTACCTGCAGAAAGAAAGAAAGACTCCGCAAGCAGTACTGAGGGTCCGGCCTCCTCATTCACACCATGCCTTAATTGGCCCGGCCCCTTATCCATGACAGGAGTGAATCCCCATGACCGGGTGATCCTTCTTGCCTGCGGATGACGTTCAAGCTCGTCTGTTCACTGATGATATTGAGCTTGGTTGCTTGCTTACTGATGTTACTTGAGTTTGTCGTCACCCTCCCAAGATGATGCAGATGGCACTGGATGGCTCGTCAACCTGTGAGGTGCCTTTGATGGATCTTCTTTTTCATCCCAACAGGGCGTGTAGCACATCCTCCTCCAAGCAGTGGGAATAGTTAATTTGCTGACCACTTGACCACGCAGCAGGTTGCACCAGGGTACAGGGTACTGGTGGAGGACTGAAGTCCCACCTGACGTGGAGATGCACTTGATACTGTAAACGCATGTCAGATTCCTTTAAATAACATTATTTGAGCATCATACTATCCAACCAGGTGGCACGGTGACACAGTGGTAGTGCCGCTGCCTTGCAATGAGGAGACTGGGGTTCATGTCCTGGGTGCGCCCTGCTTGGAATTGGCATGTGCGTTGGTGTTGCTCTCACAGTCTAAAGTCATGCAGGTTAAGTAGATATGTGTGTGGGTTCACTCTGTGATGGGCTTGCTCTCTGTCCTGGCTTCACTCCTGCCTTATACCTGATGCTTACCGGGATAGGCTCCAGTTTCCCTGCGACTCTGCTCCAGATAAATGGGTCTGGAAGTTGGGTGGTGTAATGGAAGGCCCACGAGGACTGGCATCATGACCAGGATTGAACAAGAATCCTTACATCAGGGGTGTCGAACTCCAGGCCTGGAGTTTTTCATTCTAACCCTTTTCCTAATCAGTGACCAGTTTTCACTGCTAATTAACTCCTTTTAAATTCCTTTTAATAGCCCTGTTTTTAAGGATTCTGTCCTCTGAATTGATTTGTTTCTTCCTTAAATGACAGCCAAACAGAAATGAGATGTGAAACGAGCCAACAGATGACCAGCTAAACTGGGGCTTCAAACTCCAACCAATTTCACTCCAACCAGTTTCTTAATGAGAAGCCGATTCACGCTGTTAATTAAACCCGTTATTTAATTCCATGGCTTGTTGCTGCTCTCATTCTGCCATAGCAGACATTTCCAAAACTGTTGATTTTCTGTTTTTTCTAAGAACATCATCAAAATGTTTTGGTGACCTGAGCAGACCTTCACCTTTATTTTCAGATATCATGTGGTGGGCACTGGTGAGCTGGTCATGTGGGGGCTCATTTTGTGTCTCATTATAGTTTGGCTGTTAATTAAGTAAAAGAAAACTAACAGGCATGAGTGAAGTTAATTCAAATTAAAGCAAAACAAATGAATTGGTAAAAACTAGTCACTAATTAAGAAGATGGTTAGAATGAAAACCTGCAGCCACTGCGGCACTCGAGGCCTGGAGTTCGACACCCATGCCTTACACGGCCAGGAGGCCAGTACAATCAGCACTGCTCAATATGTTATCCCCTAATATGCTAAATGGAAGCTTCCTTAAATTGGGATTCACACAAGGCATGCTGGGACCTGTAGTCCCGTAAGGCAGCCCTGTTAGGTTTTGTAGGGGCCATCGGGGGAGCTGATCATAGACATAGAATTACTAGACGCCTCATGACCAGCAGAATCGTATGTCAACGTCGCCGCCATCTTGCGAGTGGCACTGCTGTGGAGTGAAGTAATGGATAAGATGCCTCACACATGTTCTGCTTGGGATTGTACAAACCGCTGTACGCTCCAAAGCAGATCCCGGGGGGATTAGATTTCATAGGTAAGGCTGAACAATTGTTTTGGTTATATTTGGCCATTAGAAAATCCTGTTTCATAACATTTACTTTAGCTACGTCAGGCTAAGCTAGCAAAGCTATGCATTTATGTGCTCAAGTGAGCCTCCAAACAACATTTTGGCTAAACGTATTCAGTCACTAACTATGTAGATTGTTGTTAGCTGTTAACATTTCTCAAACTTGATGATCTTTTTTCTCAAGGAGCACATTGAGGAAACACAGTTTGAAATTGACTACCATCATTTTATGCTCATGTCTTTAGTTGTGTCTGTCGTCCATTAACTAAGGCTGCACCGTATTGCCAAACTGAATACTCTCAAATTACAGGATCTGAGTGAGCGAGAGGAGTGTCAGTCTGGAGGAGATCAGTGAGGTTGTGGAGAGCTTTAAATGTTCAGAGCGGTATTTAGTATTGTATTCTGTAGTGAACAGGGAGCCAGTGAAGTTGAGAGAATCGGTGTGATATGTTCAGTGGATTTAGAACAGCAGGTTATTATCCTGGCAGCAGAATTTTGAATAAGCTGTAAGCGATGAATACGTTTTTGTGGGATGCCAGACAGAATAGCATTACAGTAATCTATACGTGAGGTGACTCGGCATTAACCGATACTTCAGTACTGTGTTGTGTAAGAACAGGACGAAGTCTAGAAATGTTTCGGAGATAGAAGAAGGCAGTCTGAGAAATGTTACTTATATGGGAGGAATTATTTATTAATTAATAATTATTTTATTTAATAATTGCCATTATTAGTGTATAAATGGATATAAATAATTGCATTTAAACGATTCGCCAAAATCTGTTCTATGTAAACGATACTGTTTTAAACGTTATTGTTCTTTCATCAGAAAACCCGGTTTCCACGTCTACCTGTATTAGTTTAAATGGCATTTTGCCACTCGCAATAAGGCGGACGCGCTGACGTATCGTGTCGACTGGGCAACACAGTGAATGCGGCGTCTATCTATATATGTCTATGGAGCTGATGGGATTCTTAATTTCTACTTTATGGGACTTGTGATTGACCTGTCTATGCCCCTAGCACTGGAAGTACTCCTGGGTCCAGTATAAAAGAGACCACTTGACCTCATCCAGGTGAGTTGGAGTTAGGTGGAGGAGGACAAGAGAGATAGAAGAAGAACTGTGGCTGGTTTATGACACTTTTGAAGCCTTTGTGCAAGATATATTGTGTGACTAAACGTTTTATTTTTACCAGAACTTGTGTCTGAGGTTTGGGTTGCTGCAATGCTCTCTAGTGGTCACAGTGGATGCTATCAAATATAATTTAATTCAATATGGTGTTACGAGGAGACAGAGCCTCTTCCGGCAGCATCGGGTGCACAGCAGGAACAAACCCCTGGACTGCATTTACAGTCACCAATCATCCTAACACACTCATCGAATTTTGGATGATGATGAAAAGCCCAGTGTAATGTTTTCCTCATTTTTTTGTTATATTCCAATTCCGTTTGAAGCACAATAGTAACATTTGCCAGTGCTGTAAAGATTGTGACCAATAGGGGCAACCTCTGAGCCCCCCAACTCCAAGACACAACTAAACAGCACAGGCCTGATTTTACAGTCAGTCAGTCAGTGTCCAACCCACTATATCCTAACACAGGGTCACGGGGGTCTGCTGGAGCCAATCCCAGCCAACACAAGGCGCAAGGCAGGAACAAATCCTTGGCAGTGTGCCAGCCCACCCCAGCCTGATTTTACAATACCTGCAACTCTTCTCCCATAGCACTATTTGCAGTTTATTTTCACTTTCCAAGCCATGTGAAGGAGTGGCTCTCATTCCAGAGGTGGTGCCTGCTTTGCACCTGATGCCCCCTGAAATGGACTAAGCAGGTATGAAATTGGGTCATTAGACGGAAGTTAAAGACTGCCGACATATTTTCGTTTGGTCTGTAAAATGGGGACACCTAGCGGTCAAACGTAGGTACTGTCTAGTCCAGCAGGCTCCTGCTGTGTGGATTGAGTTCACTTCTGATCCCTCGGGGACCTTTAGTTTCTGACAGCGCCAAAGCAGATGGTTGCGTGGGGGGGCACAACAGAAACTGCATTCATTCTCCTTCTCGCTGCTTCAAAAAGGGAAGTGAGAGAAGAGACGGTCGGGGCTGGCGCGGAAAATGTGAAAATGGAAATCTGTGTAATGACCCCTAGTGTTTCTGCCGTATGGCAGGTGGGACATCTGGAGCTTCAGATAATGACGGGGTCCTGTTACGAGAGTTCTGGAGCGTTGCTAATGGCTGCTAACCACTGTGCATTCTCCGCGTGGTCTGTGCTGCACTGTAAGGGTTGGTGTTTCTGTCATAAAACAGCATCGTCACTGAACAGCAGGGTGGTGTCAAAAATGGAAAAAAAAAAATAAAAAAATAACAAGTAGTAAACAACCAAATCCAAATCAATGAATAATAGATTAGCCATGTGTTAAAATGAAGGGCAGGTACTTGTGGCCAGAACAGGTTTTAAAAAGTAATGAAATGCTGGGTGGAGGGCTGGGGCGCAGTAGGGGGCATTTCGTTTTAATTTCATCAGTTTAAGACCACCTGGCAGTAGCCGCATCCCATTCTGAACGGTGAATCCATCCGGGTAAGGAGCTTTTAGGGCTTGGCAGATGATGATTTGCGATGATTGATGCTCGCGGAGATCGCCAATGGCCGGTTGACAGATGGCATTGGTCTGGCGCTGCGGCAGTCCCTGTAAATCTCGAGCGAGAGGCACACATCTGTTCAATGGACACCTTAGCCTGACGTTTATTTGAAGACCTCTCTGAAGACAATGGCAAAAAAAAAAAAAGAAATCGGCAAAGGGCACGGCTTTTATCTGCAGACTTGACCATGCAGCAGATTTCAAGAGACTTATGGTGTTTTCGTCTAACTGAATCTTGGCACACCGGCATGGTGCAGATTTTAAAATAATCGCACCCGGGGAACGTGCGTCTCGGAATTGGGCTCGGGTGTGCGCAACAGTGCGCTTCACTGCAGGGTTGGGCGGGGTGCCCGGCCGCGGCGGCCGGCCGATCGTGTATCTGTCATTCATATCCACACCCGCACCAATCGGGCCGGCGAGGATAAAAGAAGCCTGCCCGGGACACAGAGGGGTAGAAAAGCAAAACGGGGCTCTTGTTCAGAAAGCGGACGCCACCTGGTTGTTTCACAATAATTAAGATTAGGTATATAAGTAGATTTCACATTTCTGTTATCATTTTAGCCCTAAAATTGTGACTTAACATCAGGGACCTATTTTATTGACCTTAAGGTTAGTGTTTGGGCGAGGGGGAAGGCCGCCTCAAGTGCTGTCAGCTTTCTGAACAAAACCCCAAAACGGAATAGACAGATCAGGGAGGTGCGGTCAAGGGAGGCAGAACCTCACCTGTCATCATCCATCCATCCATCCATCCATTATCCAACCCGCTATATCCTTCTACAGCCAATCCCAGCCACCGCAGGGCACACACACTAGGGACAATTTAGGATCGCCAATCCACCTAACCTGAATGTCTTTGGAGGAAACAAGGAAACCCACGCAGACATGCAAACTCCACACAGGGAGAACCCGGGAAGCGAAAACGGGTCTCCTAACTGCGAGGCAGCAGCGCCACCGTGCCGCCCTCGCCAGTCATCATGAAACGTTAAAAAAAAAAACTAATAATGATAAAATAAATGTGTCCACTGGTCTGTGCTAAAAATGAGTTTTCTGTATGAGCCCATTAATTTTGATCATTTTTATAGTCAAAATCGCTGAATTTGCTCATTTCCTGTTCAAATACGGGGGAGAAACGCGAGGTGCGATAGCGACGAGCCTCACCCTCAACTCGGCCTGTGCTCTCCTCAGACACGGGGTTGATACCTGCTGCTGTCTCTCTGCATGTCGCCAATTTAATGTTTGCAGACACATTTATTATACACCCTGACTTTCCACAGTCTGGCTAATATCTTTAATAAATGTGTGCGACATATTTAGTCTTGCTGATCGGACATAAAACCGCAGTGAGAAGGCACAAGGTGAGGCAGACAGTACCGCGCTGTCCTGAAGGGGGCGCATGTGAGCCCAACAGCTGCTCGTTGCTGCTGTTCTTCTAGGCAGAGGCTCTAAGCGCCGATAAGTTAACAATATCAGAAAGTCAAGGGCACTGCAGCGGTCCGTTTATTTGCATTTTTTCATTCCGACTGACTGCCAAAATGGAAGATTAAGACTTTTAAAACTAGAGGAAAATAAGGAGAACTTTTATAAGAAAGTGACAGAGATTTTCGTGGATAAGGATAGGCGCGTGGACTTCATTTACAAATAAAGGTAAGACCAGAAACGGTTTTCAATTTTATAAAAAAATGGGATCAAGCTAAGAAAAAAAAAAAACAATCCAATATTTAAAAACTAAATTTTAACCTTGAATAAAATATTTTTTTGTTTTTCTTGTTAGCCTTTTGTTGAACAGTCTGTATTAAAATTGATTAAAGCATCAGAATTAAAAGCAACTAAATATTTTAATTAAGGTCAAAATTGAAATCCGTTTTTTTTTGGTACACTACTCAATACTTTCGTTTGTATTGACTGTGTATGAATTGTGGAATTGCAATGGCAAATTTCAAACACATGGAGGGTGTGGAGCAAATGCGCTCTCTTCACTCTCTCTCACCGCTATAAATGTGAATTATGTGAATTTCCCCTTGGGATTAATAAAGTATCTATCTATCTATCTATCTATCTATCTAAATGTGACGTTCTTTCTTAGCCCAATATGTGCCTTACCTGTGTGTGAGTAAATAATGCTGATGAGATATTAAACATAACCAGTAGTCAATGTGCAGGCTGCCATCTGATTAGTGAATAAGCTACTCTTTGGGGTTCATATATTTGTAAATCTGACTATGAAGGAGTCCGTGCCTCACCAGCCATGAACCTCAGCGCACGTCACTGAGACGGATGGGGAAAAAGAAAGGCAGGACCGGGAGAGGAGGAGGAGGGCCGATGCTCGGGTTTGGGGGTTTGCTGAAGATGGCCACTCCAGCTGAGCATTTATGGGGAGCACTTCAGTGACCCCGATGCTCACAGGGGCTCCCATGTAAGTCTGGGGAAAGGCAGATGAGTTAGGGAGATGTTCTGCTCGGCCTTGGGAGCCATGGACAGAAGGGAGAAAAGGGTGTCTGTGCCTGTTGGTTGGGGGGGGGTCTCCTCTGCTGCAAAGCCCCGCATGAGAAAAGCGGAGGGGACGTCATCGGTTTTAAAGGGACACACCGGCGACTGAGATTTTTAGAAACATTTCCTGTTTTGGTATTTTTTAACCTCGTTTTTATGGATTTATGTATTGGATTTTAACCTCCATGTTTGTCACTGTTCTTTATTACAGATGGAGCATTGCATTATGCGTTGTAATAAAAGCACTAATCTCGTATGCACCTGCCCCTTGCTGCAGGTGTGTCTCCTCATTTGTCCAGTTCATACTGGTTAAGACTAGCGACGGTTGCGGGTTCAAGAGGCTGCCAAATGGCACAGGGAGCATGGAGCCAACCCGCACCGTCACACATGTCCAGAATGAAAATGATTACATTTTGTTTGTACCGCTATAAAGAAGAGATGACCCAAAGCAATGGGTACAATTCAGTGGGCATTCAAAGAAGAACCTCCTTCATATGGCAAACACCAGGAAGAGGACTGCAAAGAGTTAATTAAGTGGAAAGTCTGTAGCCCACAAGCAGGTGACAGAAAGGGGACAGCAGCATGCCATATTGTATAATAGTGCCAAAGTAGAGGGCCACAGAAAGAGGAGAGCTTACAGTCAAGAGCCAGAAGACAATGGGATGCCACTGTTGTAAAAAATTCAAACAGCACAATTCTTTAATAATGTTTATAGAGCTCTTTTCTACTTTGTTTTTGTGTATGAGGCGTATTACAGCCCCTAAAGTACGAGGCAAGTTACCGCATTCAGCATGAATGGACATCTTAACGGCTGAAGCCCGATTCACTGGGGTAGGTGCTTACAGGACAGGTGCCGAGGCTTCTCTGCTTTATTGGAGCCAAGACATTCCTGAAGACCCCTTCATAAAATATGGATTTTCGTGATGTGAACACCTGAGTACAGCTCCTTTAAATGGAAATCATTCTTATGCATTCCCTGGCCCTAAAACTAACCCACTTTTTTGTTTAAATAAAACTGAAGAACTAGTTTAATAATAACATCAGTCATCAAAACTATCTATCTATCTATCTCCCGTGGCTGTTCGTTTGTCTGTCCAGGATTTTAAATCACCTGTAGCTCACAAACCGTTTGAACTATTGGCCTGAAATTTGGAGTACATAAACTATGTGACGTCTACTACCTGCTTTAGGGCTGATGATTGACCTCCAAGGTTATTCCTCTTTTTATTTTATTGTAGAGTCAACTCTTGGTCAGCCGTGTGGCACATGCATTTGTTTATCATTGGCTGAGCTTTCAAAGTATCAACTTCCTTTTAATATGCGACATGCCTTATGGAGACAGTAGTATTTCAGCAGTGACATTAAGTTTATCGGATTAACAGAAAATATGCATCATAACAAAATTAGACAGCTGCATAAATGTGGGCACCCCAACAGAGATATGACATCAATACTTAGTTGAGCCTCCTTTTGCTCCTTTGAGCCTCTAGATGCCTCCTATAGCCTTTGATGAGTGTGTGGATTCTGGATGGAGGTATTTTTCATCATTCTTCCATACAAAACCTCTCCAGTTCAGTTCAATTTGATGGCTGCCGAGCATGGACAGCCTGCTTCAAATCATCCCATAGATTTTCGATGATATTCAAGTCAGGGGACCGTGACAGCCATTCCAGAACGTTGTACTTCTCCCTCTGCATGAATGCCTTTGTAGATTTCCAACTGTGCTTTGGGTCATTGTCTTGTTGGAATATCCAACCCCTACGTAACTTCAACTTTGTGACTGATGCTTGAACATTATCCTGAAGAATTTGTTGATATTGGGTTGAATTCATCTGACCCTCGACTTTAACAAGGGCCCCAGTCCCTGAACTAGACACACAGCCCCACAGCATGATGGAACCTCCACCAAATTCGACAGTAGGTAGCTCGTGTTTTTCTTGGAATGCGGTGTTCTTCTTCCACCATGCAAATCGCTTTTTGTTATAACCAAATAACTCAATTTCTGTCTCATCAGTCCATAGCACTTTTGTTCCAAAATGAATCTGGCTTGTCTAAATGAGCATTTGCATACAACAAGTGACTCTGTTTGTGGTGCGAGTGCAGAAAGGGCTTCTTTCTCATCACCCTGCCATACAGATGTTCTTTGTGTGAATTGCGCTGAATTGTAGAACGATGTACAGATACACCATCTGCAGCAAGATGTTCTTGCAGGTCTTTGGAGGTGATCTGTGGGTTGTCTGTAACCATTCTCATAATCCTGCACTTATGCCACTCCTGTATTTTTCTTGGCCTGCCAGACCTGCAGGGTTTAACAGCAACTGTGCCTGTGGCCTTCCATTTCCTGATTCCATTCCTTACAGTTGAAACTGACAGTTTAAACCTCTGAGATCACTTTTTGTAGGTTTCCCCTAAACCAGGATACTCAACTATTTTTGTTTTCAGATCTTTTGAGAGTTGCTTTGAGGATCCCATGCTGTCTGTCACTCTTTAGAGGAGAGTCAAA
>JANRMT010062846.1:21072006-21087701 GCA_026402145.1 Polypterus bichir lapradei | reverse complement strand
TCTACTCGGTTACTATACAACACCGGCTAGATGGCATGGCGTCTTCATCCTCCTAAGTCGGTGCATACACCAGACATGACCCTCCGCTCTTGAGCTCTGCAGAAACCCCCCTAACTCTTTGACTTTCACTGCTGAATTTCCTGCAGGGTTTTCTCCCCAGAGTGCAAGTTTTCCAGGTATCCATTATCAAACAGATACTGTTCTCTCTTCATTTTTATTTTAGTTCTCCACCATGCTGGGCACATCTGACCAGTCAGCAAAGACTCGATTTCTGTCTCTGTGGGGGGGGACAATCGGGTGGTTTAACTTTAACGCCTTCTCCCATTACGAGCCACGTTCAGCTGTAATAAGTCACCTGGCATTCTGTACACTCAAATGTTCTCATTTAACTCACGTGAATCTTCTACCACCGAACTCCAACTTTAAGAAATTTCTTATTCTGATTAACTGTTTATTGTACTTACTCCAAAACTGTCTGAGCTGGAGAAACAAATTAGATTGTGAAGTAAGATGCTCTTCTAGTCTTCATCATACTTCATCATCCTCTGTTCTGTTGTGAGTTCTACCATACTGCATATTGATATTTGCACATCAGTAGCGTTCATACTCCCCCTGGGGACATACAGCGGTGTGAAAAACTATTTACCCCCTTCCTGATTTCTTATTCTTTTGCATGTTTGTCACACAAAATGTTTCTGATCATCAAACACATGTAACCATTAGTCAAATTTAACACAAGTAAACACAAAATGCAGTTTTAAATGATGGTTTTTATTATTTAGGGAGAAAAAAAAATCCAAACCTACATGGCCCTGTGTGAAAAAGTAATTGCCCCCTGAACCTAATAACTGGTTGGGCCACCCTTAGCAGCAATAACTGCAATCAAGCGTTTGCGATAACTTGCAATGAGTCTTTTACAGCGCTCTGGAGGAATTTTGGCCTACTCATCTTTGCAGAATTGTTGTAATTCAGCTTTATTTGAGGGTTTTCTAGCATGAACCGCCTTTTTAAGGTCATGCCATAGCATCTCAATTGGATTCAGGTCAGGACTTTGACTAGGCCACTCCAAAGTCTTCATTTTGTTTTTCTTCAGCCATTCAGAGGTGGATTTGCTGGTGTGTTTTGGGTCATTGTCCTGTTGCAGCACCCAAGATCGCTTCAGCTTGAGTTGACGAACAGATGGCCGGACATTCTCCTTCAGGATTTTTTGGTAGACAGTAGAATTCATGGTTCCATCTATCACAGCAAGCCTTCCAGGTCCTGAAGCAGCAAAACAACCCCAGACCATCACACTACCACCACCATATTTTACTGTTGGTATGATGTTCTTTTTCTGAAATGCTGTGTTCCTTTTACGCCAGATGTAACGGCACATTTGCCTTCCAAAAAGTTCAACTTTTGTCTCATCAGTCCACAAGGTATTTTCCCAAAAGTCTTGGCAATCATTGAGATGTTTCTTAGCAAAGTTGAGACGAGCCCTAATGTTCTTTTTGCTTAACTGTGGTTTGCGTCTTGTAAATCTGCCATGCAGGCCATTTTTGCCCAGTCTCTTCCTTATGGTGGAGTCGTGAACACTGACCTTAATTGAGGCAAGTGAGGCCTGCAGTTCTTTAGACGTTGTCCTGGGGTCTTTTGTGACCTCTCAGATGAGTTGTCTCTGCGCTCTTGGGGTAATTTTGGTCGGCCGGCCACTCCTGGGAAGGTTCACCACTGTTCCATGTTTTTGCCATTTGTGGATAATGGCTCTCACTGCGGTTCGCTGGAGTCCCAAAGCTTTAGAAATGGCTTTATAACCTTTACCAGACTGATAGATCTCAATTACTTCTGTTCTCATTTGTTCCTGAATTTCTTTGGATCTTGGCATGATGTCTAGCTTTTGAGGTGCTTTTGGTCTACTTCTCTGTGTCAGGCAGCTCCTATTTAAGTGATTTCTTGATTGAAACAGGTGTGGCAGTAATCAGGCCTGGGGTGGCTACGGAAATTGAACTCAGGTGTGATACACCACAGTTAGGTTATTTTTTAACAAGGGGGCAATTACTTTTTCACACAGGGCCATGTAGGTTTGGATTTTTTTTCTCCCTAAATAATAAAAACCATCATTTAAAAACTGCATTTTGTGTTTACTTGTGTTATATTTGACTAATGGTTACATGTGTTTGATGATCAGAAACATTTTGTGTGACAAACATGCAAAAGAATAAGAAATCAGGAAGGGGGCAAATAGTTTTTCACACCACTGTATAAAAGTTTTATATATAAGCCCGGTGCTTAATGTTCTAAGACATCATGCGACAAGAGCCTTATGCAGTAAGCCTGATCCTGCTGAAGACAACCAGTTGCTTTGCTGTCATTGTGCCACTGTCATGTGACATGGTGAATTGCCCGGTCACAATTCTATATGTATTTTCCCCATATTCATTTTAATGAAATATTTTATGGTCCCATGAGTTTTGTTACACTTGTGTATATAATACTGCAGTTTATACATACATACTGTATATTGTGGTGAACGGCCGGCATTTCAGTCCGGTCGGAATGTCCCTCCATGGAAGAAAACAGCCTTTTCAAGACACTACATCCCCGGAACGCTAGATGGCAGCTCCCCTGGATGGAAATGGCTCCTCGGATTCCCGCAGGGCAGCATGGGACATGGAGTCCGTATCCTCAGCCCTGTTGGGTGCCACTAGGGGGAGCTCACCAAGAACCAGGGGGATATTATGAGGACGTCAACCCGGAAGTGCTTCGGGGTCACGAGGACGGAAGCCCCGCAGCATTTCCAGGACGCTTGATAAAAGGAAGATGTGATGGTGACCCTGAGAAGAAATACATCCAGGTCACGAAGTATAAAAGGACTATGGGGAAACCCCAGCAGACCGAGCCGGAGTTGGGAGGGTGTGTGACGGAGCTGCTGGGAGTGGAGGATTGGAATTATTGTTATTATTTTTGTATTGATTATTATTATTATTGAGAATTGTGGAAGGTGCGGTGCTTTGGGCACTATTATTGAAGAAAAGAATAATAAAATCTTCTTTGTGCTTTTACAAGTGTGTCTGGGACGTCTGTCTGACGGGTGAAACGGGGCAACAGTGACCCCTAGTGCCCACAATATAAAACACATTACCGAGGAGTCCAGAAGTTCAAGCCTCTTCATGAGCTGCAGATCACATAAGAAGTCTGAAAGATGAGAAGGCAGGATGCAACTCTGAGTCACAGAAAACCTGGAAGAATTGATCACAAAAAGACAAAGCTAACCTGCTTGAGGGTAACGTGGCGCCAGAACCTCTCCTGACAACACTAGAAACAAAGCAGGATGGACCCCTGCCTTCATGTTATCGATACCAAATGCTGACCCTACCATGCAAATGTCAGCAGAAATCGAGACTCATCAGACCAGACAGCGTTTTTCCAGTCTCACGTTGTCCAATTTTAGTGAGTTGTCGCCTCATTTGCCTGCGTTTATAGATGACAGAAGTGGCACCCGGTGTTTTCTTCTGCTGCTGTAGCCCACCGGCTTTAAAGGGTTGACGTGTTGTGTGTTCAGAGATGTTCTTCTGCACACCTCAGTTGTAACGAGTGCTTATTTGAGTTACTGTTGCCTCTCAATCAGCTCAAACCAGTCTGGCCATTCTCCTCTGACCTCACCAAGGCATTTTCACCCAGACAACTGGATATTTTCCATTTTTCTGATCATATTCTATAAACCCTAAAGATGGTCGTGCATGAAAATCCCAGCAGATCAGCAGTTTGTGAAAAACTCAGAGCAGCTCGTCAGGGACCAACAATCAGGCCTCATTCAAAGTCTCTTCTTGTACCTTTCATCCCCATTCTGATGCTCGGCTGGAACTTCAGCAGGTCGTCTCGTCAATGTCTACAGGTGGAAATGCATTGAGATGCTGCCCTGTGATTGGCTGATGAGATATCTGTATTAACAAGCAGATGAACAGGTGTATCTAATAAAGTGGCCAGCGAGTGTCTGTTTCACCCTTTAACACGCAATTAAAGACATAAAAGCAATTCCTGTTAAACAACGTGGAGTATTTTGAAACAAGTTGCTATAAAGGGCTTTCTTTTTCCTTCGAGAATTTGGTTTTCAGAAAATTACCTCATTTGTTTTTTTTAATACAATTATTGCCAGTTTTCTTTCATTTGTATTGTCTGTTAGCTGAGTACCCTACATACAGCAAGTCTAGGAAGAATCTGATGAGGCACCTAAAGCAATCAGTCGACTCTAACTTTTATAACCAAACATTTTCAGTGCTGGACCAGCAGGTTTGCCGCTCAGAAGCTTTAATTCGGGGGTTAAATTGCTTGTCAAATGCATAAAAGTCAGAGTACAAAACAGACGACGGCTCTATCATATTTGGCGAGGAGATAAGTTTGAAAAATGTTTCATAACTGCTGCTTATCTCCAGAGTTTTTCATCACTGAAGCTTGCTGCTGATAACGGCACAGTCCAAAAAAGAAAAAAAAAAAATCATTCACCCTAATTCATCGCGATAAGAGGATTTGGAAGAAGAGAAGCAGTACAGAAAAAATGACTCGACTGTACTTATGCAACATACAGCAATAGCAAAGCCTGCAATTTCATCCTCTGCATTGATTGTAAGAGTACTGAAGATACGGAGGCCATTTCTTCGTGGTTTTGTCCTAATTGCAAAATAAAACAGTAACCTACAGCAGAAAATCAACACCTCGTAATGTTCCTGTCCAAAAACTAACGTTGGAATACAGTTAATCTGAGATTAGTGAGGACTCTTTTCAGAGGTCCTCAATTTGTGTGCTAAAGAAACAATACATAAAAAGGACAAAATGAAGGAATCAGACATGCTGATGGCTGAAGAAACAGTGGACGGCAGAGAAAAACGATGACCTTTACCCCAACAGAACGGGGATCGGCTTCTCAATCTGAGAAGAAATGAGGCGGACTGGAAATGTGTATTAATGCTTTATCGGGAACATTTCACCAACACACTTTTAATGGCAGAATGATAAAAAGTCAAGCCTAATGGAAAGGCAGTCTACCGCATTTCACGAGTCTGAAAACGTACCTGTGAGGAAGTGACGTGTGATGAGGTTCATGGCTGGTGACTCCTTCAGAGTCAGAGTTACAAATATATGAACCCCAAAGAGTAGCTTATTCACTATTCAGTTGGCACATAGACTACTGGTTTATGTCTCTTATCTCGTCAGCATTCTTTACACACACATAGGTAAGGCGCATATTTGGCTAAGAAAGAACGTTACATTTATAGCGGTGAGAGAGAGTGGAAAGAGCGAATTTGCTCCTCACCCTCTCCATGTGTTCGAAATTTGCTGTTGCAATTCCACAATTCATACTCATTCAATACAAATGAAAGTATAGTGTGGTGTACAAAAAAACAGATTTCAATTTTGACCTAAATTGAAATATTTAGTTGTTTTTAAAAGCTTTTAATTCTGATGCTTTAATCAATTTTAATACCGACTGTTCAACAAAATGATAACAAGAAAAACAGTATTTTTTTGAAGGTGAAAATTCAGTTTTAAATATTGGATTTTTTTTTCTTGGTCTTATCCTATTTTTTTTTATAAAACTAGGGGCTCCGCCCCCTGCTCGTTTCACACGCCCACCCCCTGGTTTGGTTTACTGGATATACAATTTAAAGAGATTGTTATTTTCATGTGAATTGTTACATATGCTATATTTTCACTTTACTTTAAAACTTTTGTAAAAACAATACTTGTCCTTTATTTCCTGCTGGCTTGCGGCTGCTGGCGAGCTGCGTGTTCTGCTTGTCGTTGTTTAAACAGCTGGAAGCACATGATGTATGTCCGCTAAAAGCATTCCAACAACTGCTAGGTTAGATGTCCATCAACTTGTTTTAAACATTGTTTCACTGCCTTGTCTCGCAGGATGTCAAATTGTCTTCCGAGAAGATCATGTCTAGTCTCCCTCCCAAGATTTTTTTTTTTATAATAGAGAGATTGAAAACCGTTTCTGGTCTTACCTTTATTTGTAAATGAAGTCCACACGCCTAACCTTCTCCACGAAAATATCCGTCACTTTCTTGTAAAAGTCTTCCTCAGTTTCCTTTAGTTAATAATCTTTTTCTTAATCTTCATTTTTGGCAGACAGTCAAACTAAAAATAAACGGACCGCTGCAGTGCACTTGACTTTCTGAGATTGCTAACTTATCGGCGCTTAGAGCCTCAGTGTAGAAGAACAGCAGCAATGAGCACCTGTTGGGCTCACATGCGCCCCCTTCAGTGCGGCTCGGTACTGTCTGCCTCACCTTGTGGCTTCTCACTGCGGTTTTATGTCCGATCAGCAAAACTAAAATATGCCATACACATTCATTAAAGATATTACCCAGACTGAGGAAAGTCAGGGTGTATAAATAACGTGTCTGCAGACATGATATTGGCGACATACAGAGAGACAGCAACAGGCATCAACCCCGTGTGTGAAGAGTGCGCAGTCTGAGGTAAGGTGAGGCTCGTTGCTGCTGCACCTTGCGTTTCTCCCCTGTATTTGAACAGGAAATGCACCAATTCAGCGATTTTGACTATAAAAATGATCAAAATTATTGGAATCATACAGAAAACAAATTTATAGCATAGTTATCATTATTAGTTTTTTTTTTTGCATTTAATGCCTCCCCTGACCACACGTCCCTGATCTGTCAAATTTCTGTTTTACTTTTCTTCCCCTCTGTGTCCCGATTGGCGCGGGTGTGGATATGAATGACAGATACACGATCTGCCGGCCAGGCCCAACCCTGCAGTGGAGCGCACTTTTGCGCAGACCTGAGCCCAATTCCGAGACGCACGTTCCCCAGGTGCGATTATTTAAAATCTGCCCAAAGCAGCGGGCCACTTACTGCTCTGCCACACCTGCCTCCCCTGACCGCACGTCCCTGCTGTGATGTTAAGTCGAGGAGCGTGCGGGGACTTTGCTTCAACTTTTACAATGGTTAGCATTTTTCATTTTGGTTTATTTACTCTGTCACAGACAAAGATATCTCGCATATGTTTGTTTCATATATTTGTAACATTCACAAAAGGCATTGAGCAGCCATCCTTTTCCCACCAACCTAGTATGTCAGATCTTTCAAGTTTTTGGCAAATTGAGAAAATGAGGTCTCCCCTATAATTAACGATCTCCAGATTTAATTTTTCCTGAGCTTCATGTACACAATATTGTTTTTTTTTCTCATGAATCAACACAACCTGCCATTTAAATCAGGCAGGCGCATCATTTAAATCACATGATTGTAATCTGACATTTTCATTGGTAGATGGTCTTTCATTGATGGTCTGTGATGTTGCTAGGTTTTTGTCCTGCAGTATGTTAAATACTGTGTACATAGTCGCCTCTTCCATCATGCTGTGACTGGAATAAAGACATATTTGGCCATCACCACTACCTTATAACAGTAGAAAAGACCTAATAACTCCAAAAACAAAAAACACTCAATATGGAATTAAATGGCAGTTACTAGGTCTTTCCATTGCATGGGAGGTCTGCTCTCAGAACAGCCTCAGTTCTTCCTAGCATGGATTCCACAAGCTGTTGAAAACATGTCTTTCAAGATTCTGCTCCATATTGGCTTGATTTTATCAAATATCATCTGCAGATTTGGCAGCTGCACCTTCATGCTGCCCATCTCTTGTTCTGTCACATCCCAAAGATGTTGGATTGGGGAGGCCATTGTTGAACACTTAACTCATTGTCATGGTCATGAATCCAGTTTAAGGTGACTTCTGCTTGTGACATGGTGCGTTAGCATGCTGGCAGTAGTCATTAGAAGTCGGATAAGTTGTGGGTGGCTACAAAGGGATGCTAGGTTATTTTATGCCCTAGGCCAAGCTCATTAGTGTGCCAACTGACTATTGGTAGCTAAGCCGTGTGGCTGGACCCCCCCTTTATGATCTACAACATAGGAGAATGCCTACTTTGCCTTAATGGTGGTGCCAGCCCTGGATGCACCACTTGCAACAATACTCAAGCAGGCCGTGCCATTGCTTGGTATTAACAGGCCTCAAGTGTGTGAAGGAAACAGTCCCCACACTGCCACCCCACCACCAGCCTGGACTGTTGCCACAAAGCAGGTTGGGTGCATGGATTCATGCTGTTGGACCCTACCATCTGGGTGCCTCAGTAGAAACTGAGATTCATCACACCAGCATTCAGCTGTCCAGTTTTGGCAAGCTTGTGCCCACTGCAGCCTGACAGACACCAATGGAACCCGACGAGATCTTCTGCCCTCAAAGCCATTCATCCACCTCAAGGTTCACCATGTTGAGTACTCTGAGATGCTTTTCTGCTCACCACAGATGGACGGACTGCTTACCTGAGTTACTGTAGCCTATCAGCTTGGACCAGTCTGGCCAATCTCCTGTCACCCCTCTCATCAACAAGGTGTTTCCTTTTGCAGAACTGCTGCTCACTGGATGTTTTTGTAGCCCTGTTTGGAGTAAAAACCCTGGAGACTGTTGAGCCTGTAGATCTCTGCAGTTACAGAAATACTCCAACCAGCCCTAACAGTCATGCCATGGATGAAATCACATTCTCTCCGTATTCAGGCGTTTATCATTAACATTAACAGAAGCTCCTCATCTGCATCTACATGATGTTATATGTCGTACTGCTGCCACGATTGGCTGATTAGATAGTTGTGTGGATAAACAGGCGAGTGTGTATGGCGATAATAAAATATGATTACATGTATTAGTAGAGACCTTAAAGTCCAAGTTTTAATATAGCACTTGACAATATGATAGAGTCCATTGTGGCGGACCGCCGGCAGCTTGTCCCAACTGGGACGCCCCGGAGATGGAAGGATGGCGACACTGCCTCCCCCAAAACACTAGATGGCAGCTCCCCTGGAATGTAACGGTGCCCCGGATTCCCACAGGGCCTCCTGGGACATGGAGTGCGGTTTCTCAGCTCTGTTGGGTACCGTGGGGAATGCCAGGAGGAGCTGTGATCCATAGCCCAGAAGTACTCCTAAGTCGCAAGGACGGGAGCCCCAAAGTACTTCCTGGCTGAAGAAAAAGCCAACTCTCCATCTGACCCGACAGAAGCACTTCCGGGTCAAGGACCATTTAAAGGATTGCAGGCGAGCCGGAGTCGGGAGGAGCAGGACAGAGCTTGCTGGGAGGTGTGGAGGAGAGTACTGCGTTAGTTTATTGTTGGTTTAATTGTTTATGGTGGCCGTAGTGCTTAAAAGGCACTGTGAAGGAGGAAAAATAATGAAAAGAACTTCCTCATGCTTTTACCCTGTGTCTGTGTATCTGTCTGTAGGGTTTAACGGGGAGACAGCGACCCCTAGCGTCTTACACCATTTAGTTTTCTTATGGCTGAAATTGCACTCAAGTGATACAAAAATTGCATCATTTGAAGTACCATAGTCAGTCCATGGCTGATTGTAATTCATATTTCATAAACGGACATTAAATTTTAAATCAGTATCTGATCGAGAATGAAAACCTTCGCCTTAGCCTTCCTGCATGGGCACAAGTCACTGAAGCCGTGACGCATTCCCAACTGCATGCATAATTTACTGGTGTCGCAATATGACTGACCTGGTGGGCTATAGGACGTGTAAAAGAGGAGAATATATAAGAAGAAACAACCTCTCTGCATGTAAATTCAAAAGCGTAAAATTAATCCGTAATTGGTGCGACACGGCCTGTTTCTGTATTGAGATGGATGATTTCAAAAATTCACAGATGAGGAGCTTTTGATTTATTTGAGCTATCTCAAAGAAAACTGAACTTCACCCACAAATTTCCTTGATGAACACGTTTAGCAAATCTCAATCAAACCAGACCACTGGGAGCTGAGCTGTTTCAGAAGGACGGGCAGAGGCAGACAGACGGGCATTACAAGGACAACAGGTGCTTCCCAAAATACTGAAAAATTATTAACATGGTGGGTAATGGCTCAGCCGTAGCACTGCTGCCTTGCAATAAGGACACCAGGGTTCACGTCCCAAGTTCTCCCCGTGTCTGTGTGAGTTTCTCCTGGTGCTCCGATTTCCTTCCACAGTCCAAAGCCAAGGAGGTTAGGTGGCACAGCCATACAAAATTGGCCTGTGTATGTGTTCGTGTTCACCCTGCGATGGATGGGTGCCCAAGCCTTGAGCCTGATGCTTGCTGGGATATGCTCCAGCTCACTCCCGACCCTGCTCAGCATAAAGTGGGTTTATAAAATGGATGGGTAGCGCTCAAAAGAAATGGGTAAGGTTAGGGGTTGAAAAGAACAAGGAGGACAGAGTCTTGGGCAAACCCTAGGCCTGGGTTGGGCAAAGGTGGTCCCGGAGGGCAGTAGTGGCTGCAAGTTTTTCTTGCAACCCGATTGTTTAACTAGACACGAATCCTTGCCAATAACCGTTCTTACTTAACTCTTTGAGGGCTGAATACTTTTTCCAAAAAACGAAAAGGCTTCACACAAAACATAAAACATCTGTTGCTGTTTGCTGCGGCTGCCAGTTCGCCATCTCTTGTGGCTCAAGCTGATCCCAGGTGGCATGACAGCTGTCAGGCTGTCACTGCGTGGTGCTTGGGGGGCATTAGGAGAGGTCACGGTCGCAGTGCAACACAATTGCGCTTTTACCTCCTGTCATAGGTGGCGATTCTCCCAGGTGAACATTGCCGTTGGAGCGTCACCGTACCCAAACACGCTCACCACCACGATCAGCTGGGAACCTCATCAGCGGACGCCAGTACCTCACTTTTATTTTCAACCTCGATCTTCAGACTACTTGCATCAAAATCGAAGTCCAACAAGTCAGCGTCAGATTCAACGATAACATGCAAAACGTCATCCACGGAGCCTTGTGCATGCACTTTGATCTCTCGCCAGATGTCGATGCCATTTTTGCCACTGTTTGTTCTTCACTACACTGTGCAGGGGAACTCGGTCAAACCAACAACACTGACTTTCCTTTTAACAAACAGAGTCGATCTAAAATGTAATGGCGGGTTTTGTCACCGTTTTGCAGTTGATTGCCACCCTCGGCCCCTCCTGTTGACAAAAGTCGAGATCTGCTCTGAAAGAATTAATTCTACAGCTTATTAGTGTTTTAATTCTGCCATGTTAGGTCCTTCTCCTATTGGTGATTTTTACTTTGTAATATATCATCCAAATGATTTGAAGCTGAAAACAGATGAATGATTCTTAGTCATTCACATTTATTTCTCTTTCAGATACATTATTTGTTTTAAACCGGATGAATTCACACCAATGTAAGTGGAAACCAGTAAGATGTCATTTGCATCTCAACAGAATAATATTACCAAAAAAACAATCAACAATGATGAAAAATGAACAAATAAGACAGCACACAGAGATTTAATCGTAAGTGTCAACTTCACGGGTAGAAACAAACAAATATGAAGGGTTGACGAGGAAAGTCATCCATGGTGGACATCTCACCGAGGCCCAGGGGCGGACTGGCCATTAGGGCATTTGGGCAATGCCTGGTGGTCCGTGGACTCTGGTCTAGTCATGGGTCGGCTGTTTCATAAAATACATTTTATGCACTGGTTACTGTTTGACATTAAAATTAATTTTCTAAACTACTAAACATTATCTGCCCAGTACTTCGATTTATAAAGTCCTATATAATATGCTGTATTACGTCATCAAGTTGTTGTAGTTGTCAAAACACAACATTGCAGTGAAAAATGTGGTCAAAACTGCCTTTTGCCGATTTCTGTTTCGATACCGCTACACTTCGGTTAACTTATACATTATTGCAATTTATTTTATCTCATATCTAGTATTTAAATTCTTTGGTACTAATAATTAGTTTAGATTATGGATTATGTGTTTTATTGTTCTCTGGTCATCGGCGTGAGCGATAATTAGTGGTTTTCAGCTGTGATTATTAGTATCTCTATATATAATCTTCATTTGGATCTTGATCTTTGTTTGTCTGCGAATGAATTAGAAGAAGAAGCACTAGATGGCAGTAGAGAGACAGCTAAAACATAGGCATTGCATTAAAAATCTCCTCCAGGCTTATACTACTGAAGACTGTAGTACGCCAGTCACACCTCAAAACACAGACATTCAAACTAAACAAACTGTTGTGCTTTAAATTAACTAAAGAGATCTTAATTTAGATTGTGATCTTTGTTTGTCCGCGAATTCCACACATGCATAGACCACCTTCCAGTTTAGTACGTTGTTGTTACTCACGGATGTCAACAATGTGCCGGAATAACGAAAGGGGTGGTGGACAGTGTTACGCTGGTTAGCTCCTGAGGCCTAATTAGAGAATGAGATTGCCGAAGATAAAAGGTACGTGCCTACATAACATATGATTGAAAGAAAGACAGTGGGTAAAATGAATGACAACGTAACAGCACGTTCCGGAAATTATTATTGTTACGTTGTAGCCAGCGAGTGCTCACAGTTGTACGGTGGCTTGCTCACATGTCAGTGAAGTGATCCCTATTTATGTTTTAAAAAGCCTGGATACCTATGTGTCCCCCTTTTATAACCATTGCTCCGTGTATATTAACATTACTCTTTGGATTGCCACAAAGCAACCTGCGAGATTGGAGAAAGGTTGAGAAGACATTGTGAGAGGAAACGATAGCATCGTGAAAACGAGACGGACTGTGAACGGACAGAAGCAGAAATACTCCTACACCACCACATAATTACTATTTGGACAGTGATTCCGAGTAGGCCGTTCCTATCGAATCAATGTCCAAGGGTTTTCTTTTGTAATTTTGTTTCCCTTATAAAAAATCATAATGCTGTGCGACGAAGGGCCCAGTTCACGACTGGCAGCCGCGTTTAAACAGGGAGCCCTTCACAGACAACTTTAACACGCACAACATAGTTGGGCGCACATGGCTAGTGATGAAATAAAGTTATAAAGTACAGGATAGGAATTTTTCATATTGGGACAGAACATTTATAGTTTATCGTTAAGTTAATGGAATATTTCAATCATGTGAGGTTTTCATTATGACTTATTCCATTGCAAATGAGCAGTTTGATTATCGAGTTGAAATAATTGTTTCACACCTACTACTGGCACTTGGACATGACATTGACATTTGACATGTCCTCTAATAACATGTAAGCCATGTACCTAAAGTTTTATTTTTCATTAAATTTTATTTCTAAGCATGTTGTCAAATTTGAAGTTGTGTCTAAACAACAGTGTTTGGCAACAGTTTAGACAGAGTTCATATCATGCAGCAAGCCGCGTACTCACCACAAAATTTTAAGAAAATGGCAATGACTAATGGGCCGAGTGGGTCGACCTCACCACCTCACTCGTTGAAGGTTTCGAGACCCACTCTGCTCCTGCCGGGGCCTTTTAAGTGAGAACTGCAGTAAAGCAAGGCTGCCCACCCTCATCTGCTTCTGCTCAGATCGACTTTATGACAAAGTCGGCAATAACTCAGAAATGGAAAAGAATCCAGTGGGCTCCTTGGAAGCAGGTTGATGGTCTTGACTTTACCGATTACCTGGCACCTCCTGTCACACACACATCAGCTGACGCATAATAAGACCAGTAACTGGGCAGCCACCCTCTTCCAAGTTAACTAAGCAAAGACAAAAGTCATCAAGGCCAACATGACTACTGGAGGGGTGGAAGCCTTCACCTACCTGAGCAGTGTTGTCAACAAGCAGGGCGACAGAGATGCCGACATTACGCCAGAGCCAGCATTTGTGCAGCTGACAAACATCGAAAGTTCCATGGGGCTAATGCTGCACACCAAGGTCAGAATATTCAATATCAACGTTAAGTAAGGCCTTTTTTATGGAACTCAGACCTGAAAGATGACAGTTATGACCAGCACGAAAGTTCAGACTATCTTCAACACATGTGAACAAATGATCACTCAGATACAATGGCCCAACACCATCAGCAATAACGACTTTTGCCACTGAATAAACTAGATGCCTGCAGAACGTAAGATTTTAAAGAAGAAATGGGGACGGATTGGAGATCCCCTCAGAAAGCCTTCCAGCCACAGTCCCTGATGTGAAATCCTCGAGACAAAAGGAGGAGAGGAAGGCCAAGGAACGTGCGACACCAGGATATGGACGTAGACACCATCAGGATGGGCCTTACTTGGAGCCAGGAAAGAATTGCCAGGAGGACACTTTGTGTGTGCTGATGCCCCAGGCAATGTAGAAGGCAGAAGTAAATAAGTAAGTAAATATAACACATTGATAGGAACAACGTTGGGATTTAGAGGTTTCTCAGTATAGTTAGTAAACTTTCTGGTGAGTGGTCCAGCACCACCACTTACTGTTACTGGAGGTATTCATAAAGAGCTGGAACTTTATAAACTGACAAAGAAAGGGATCTGGGGCATTTGAGAGGGAGACACTGTTCCATCCATCTTCTCATTTTCAAAACCGCTTAATCCATTTTAGAATTATGGGAGCTAAGAGTATACTGACAGCAATAGGTCAAGGGAGAAATCACCCAAGCAGAAGAAGCGGTTGGTGAGCGAAGTGAGCAGGTGGGCAGAGCCCCCTAGTTATTAGAAAAATAATACATGCTGTCACACACGTGCGCATGGGAGGCAGCCAAAGACCTTGAATGAGAGTAATCCCGAGCCAGACCGGGAGGTGGTGGAGTGCTTTGACTTTTCTTCTCGCTTTTTTGCAGAACGTTCACAGGAAATTCCGCCTGGCCCTGAAGACGTCAAGTCTAGTTCTGACCCCTTTGACGTCACTTCCGGGTCTGAGCTTATGGATGAAGACCCTTCCGGTTCCGGCCCCTTTGAGGTCACTTCCTACACTGGCCTTTAAGGCTGCCACCTTTCTTCTGTCCCCCTCAGTTCTGTTCTGGACTCCAATCTGTACACATCAGTACAAATCTTTAACCATATTGCAGCCAGTACGGGCGGCTGCCCCAAACCTTTCTGTGGCTCTTTTTAATTTCTGTGACAATGCATTTTATACAGTAGAATTTGTATGATCAATATTGTCACGTGTACGGACTGCAGTGAATTTCTTATTAGCATGTGTTAATCAGCACACAGCATGTTACTGTCCAGTGCCATAATTAATGAGTATTACTGGCTGACCACAAAAAGTAAGTCTTCCTTATTTGAGATACGCAACTACAGGGAGATTCTAATGGGCAGGACCCCCGAGTTATGATGGGATACTCACATAATAATGAAGCGACAGGAACGAAATAAATACAGTGCATACCTTGATCGAGGTGTAAATGATCCAATCACATTCAGTTTTGGAAATGGTCGCCTTCTTCTTGCAAACACAGATCGACACAGTGCTCCATATTGGCAGAACTGTAGGGGTGATGGCAGCAATTTCCTGTTCAATTGCTCCAGTTGTATGAGGCTTGTTCTTGTACACTTTTCCTTTCAGCGTTCCCCAAAAGAACAAATCTGGAGGCGACAGGTCCAGGGAATGAGGTGGCCATAGTCCTTTTTGAAATGACACGACTGCCAAAAAAAAAAAAAAAATTCAATTTCTGCCATTCTGCGAGCGGACGTGTGACAGGTTGGCCCATCTTGCTGGAAATAACCTTCACTGCTCTCACGGTCATCCCGTTCATTCACAAATAAGTTTGTACATTTATCCAGGAAAACTGTGATCTTTGTTTTGTTTGGATTGCTTCATTATTCAGACAGTAATACATCATAACTCGGGGCACCGCACATTAGGATCACCCTAAACCTTACCTTTAAGTTTGTAC
>JANRMT010062846.1:21054388-21071996 GCA_026402145.1 Polypterus bichir lapradei | reverse complement strand
GTTTGGATTGCTTCATTATTCAGACAGTAATACATCATAACTCAGGGCCCTGCACATTAGAATTACCCTAAACCTTACCTCTTTACATGCCCCGTCTTTAGATGTTCAGAGAGCACAGGACAGTGGAGGCCATTCCCAACGCACAGACTTGGCAGAATTTCCATAGACTCTTATTACTTACAGGTCTAATGCGCTGAAATTAAATAAAAAGAGAGATCTGAACAGAAGATTCAAGTTAATTGTGACAGTGCAGTCGGTCTGTTTTCTTTGGTTTGGCCTTTATACAGCACCTATAGAAAATGTTCACCCCTCTGGAGTTCTCGAATTTTGTTGTTATAAACCATTGAATCAAAGTGGTCTTAATTTGGCTTTTTTGACACTGATTAACAGAAAAATACTCTTAAATGCGAAAACAGAGCTCTGCAAAGTGGTCTCAATTAATTACACATATAAAACATAAAATAATTGATCACGCAAGTATTCACCTCCTTCTATATGACACATCTAAATCATCACTGGGCAGCCAAATGCTATTATACAAGTCACAGAAGTAGTTCAATGGAGATCACCTTTCTGAGGTTACAGTTGATTGTAATATAAATGCACCTAAATGTGGAAGGGCCAACTTGTGGCGAGTCAGCATGGTGGGCTAACTTACACAATAAAGACAAAAGAGCACTCGGAACAACTCCATGAAAAAGGGATTGAGGAAAAAAAAAAAAAAAAAAAGAAAATCAGGGGATGGAGACAAGAAAATATGAAATCAGTTAAGGAGAAATGGTGAGACTATGACCCAGCTGGAAATCAGCTTGAGCAGGCCATCCATACAAACTGAGTGATGATACAAGAAGATGACTAGTGGTTGAGGCCACCAAGAGAGGAAAGGAGTTAGAAGCTACAGTGACTAAGACAGGAGAGACTGTGCAGACAGCAATAACTGCTGCCCGGGTGCTTCACCAGTCATAGCTTTACAGGAGAGTGGCAAAGAGGAAAAACGCACAGGACACCTTAGCTAATGTTTTACCAGAAGGCACAAGTGAGCTCAGCTGGATGAGACCAAAATTGTTTTTTTTTTTTTTTTGGCCAGCGGACGGAACGCCTTGTTTGGCAACTGCACATTGTGACGATGCCAGTCCCCCACAGACTCCCTCTTCCCACATGGGAGTCTGCTGAACCAACTCCGTCGATAGTTATGACCGAGATGATGTGACAATTTGAGGACAAACCTCTGATGATGCCAGAGGATGGTGGAAAAAGTGCTCAAGTGCTTACAAAAGTAAAACCAACAAGTGTCATTTGTGCAGTGTTTAAAAAAAAAAAAAAAAAAAAAAAAGAGTACATAAATAAATCCATAAAAAGTGGGAATAAAAATAAATCCGTTAAAATCAGAGGTTAACATGCAGACCAACTCCTTCTGATCTCAGCCACCTCCTTCTCATTCTTCCCAGCTCACCCATTGCTCACGTAGCCAGTGGAGACTCAGCAGCCATGAGCTCCTTTCGGCCGACCTCCTCCTTGGCTGCCACCAGGTATCACGGCCAGACCGTCCGAGGTCGGCTCTCCTCCCTTCTTCCTTCGCACTCACTTGGTCGCACCTCGGAAGCCTAGGGAGGGCACCTGCCTTGCTTGCCACGCTCCACCCGAATGTTGAGAGGGGTGAACTAGCCCCTAGTGCGCCACAGCCAACGCTCCTTCACGGGGCCCCAGCTCGCACTGCTTCCTTCTTTCAGGTGGCCAGATCGTCCTTCTAAGACTGCCTTTCATGTCTTTTAACCTCTTTCGATCTTTTTCCCATAGCTTTGATTTCTCTTCCACTTTCCTTCTGCCGACCCATATATTATTTATATTATATATATATATATATATATATATATAAATATATATATATAAACCCTCACGTCTCTGTGGGCGCAGCGCCTTAATCAGACACCGCAGGAAGCCAATGAAGCAATTGAGAACGATTGCACCCTCACGTTCAGGTGCGACTTGCCCCAACTACCCCATCAACTCCCATCGGTCGTGCAGTTGCGCCCATGGAAAGTGACACAGCTTTATGGATTTAAAACTGGGCCTTTATTTTTTTTGAAGCCGTGGACCCGCTATACCACATACCTCCCCCCTTAAGCCCCAGCTGCAAGGGAAGGTTCCACACCACTACCAACCCATGCAAGTGGTGGCCCAGGTCCGCAGCTCAGCCACACTACCACTGCACTAAAACCAATAAGCAACAAAAGCACTATAACAATCCCACACTAAAAACAACCCAAGCCCCCCCCCTTTGTAAAAAAAGGACGTTAAAAGAATAAGAACTTTTAAAAGACAAAATAAGCAATAAATAAGTGTCTCTTTAAAAAGCTCAGTCCTTTAAAAATGTCCTCATCCGGCTTGGGTCCGTGGGTTCTTTAGTTTCCAGTTCCTCTGCCACCAATCCAGCTGGCTCAATGGTCTCTTGCTCTTCGGTCCCCACTGCCAGCTCATCCCACAGCTACCACCAAACTGTGACAATGCCAGTCCCCTACAGACTCCCATGTGGGAAGAGGGAGTCTGTAGGAGACCAGCATCGTCACACACATTATAACAAACAAGCCATTCCCACCATGAAGCATGGAGAAGGCAGCATCAGGCTCTGGAAGGCATGCAAGGTTAACACGAAGGCGGCAAATTACAAGGAAGTCCTGGAGGAAAACCTGATGCAGTCTCTAAGAAATCTGCACCCTGGGAGAAGGTGCGACTTCTGTTAAGACATAATGACCCCAAGCAATAGAGCAAAAGTTACACAGGAATGGCTTCAAAACATCAATGTTAAAGAGCTGGAGTGGCCTAGATCTCCATTGAACTGAGAATGTGTAGCCTAACCTGAAAAAATGCACTTCAATCACGACCACCAGGACACCTGATAGAGCTTGAGCAGTTTTACGAAGAAGAATGAGGAAAAAATGGCAATGTCCTGTGAGGAAACACCTCCCAATGTGATCATTGTTCCGTTTTTATTTAATTCCTTACATGCACCGTCCTTTTAATAAAAGGGAAAAGGCGCTTGTTTACTTACGGGGTTGTTCTCCGGGTGCACACGTGGAGCGGCCGTGTGTTGTCGGACTTGGAGTGGACTGGACTGGGCTGGGCTGCGCGTGTTTCCATTCGAAGGGACTTCAGGTGGAAACGCGTGCCCCGTGCCTGCTACCTGTTGTGCTTCGTCCTGGTGCAACCGTGGTAGTCGAAGTGTTAAAAAGTAACGGACAGGAATGTGTCGGAGGCCGGTCGCGGGCGGGCGTGCGAGATGGACGTGACGTGGAAAGTCGGCAGCTTAGTGCACGTACGGCGGAGTTCTCGTTGTGGCTATAGGCACGTGACCGGGGAGAGAGAGTCGGGTGTTCGAGTCGGGTCAGATGACGCTTGACCGGGGTTAAAAGCCTTGTCCTCTCGCCAGCCAGGGTTAGCTCAGTTCAGACCAGCGCCAAGGTCAATACGCGAGGAGTTAAGGCGGCTGCAGACCGTTATTCCGAGTGGCCAGGGCAAGTCAGCTTTCCCTCCGAGTTTTTGGATAGGGCGAGAAAGCCGGCTAAGCATTCTTTGTACTGAAAGGTTGATTCTTCAACGCTCGTTAAAACGGGGATAGATTTTTTTTCTTTGGAAATATTTCTTAGTTGCGTGGTGAATATACTTTTTTGTTGCTTTTCATCTCAATTCATGACTACAGTGTTAGTGTGCTTTTGTGATTTTTTTTCTTCAATAAATACACCGTTTAACTTGTTATATCAGCTGTCTCTGCCTCCCTTATTGTCCCACTAACTCTCAGTCGGGATCCTTCAAGGCCCCGAGTTCCTGCTAAAACCTGTAGGGACACTGGGGTATGCCATGTCCAGATGTAAAAAGCTGATTGAATCCTGTGCACACGGACACAAGGCTACCATAGTCGTCGACGGTGCATCTAAATAACTGAATATTTATGAGATCAAGTATTGTGCGTTTTATATGTGTTATTAATTTTGATGGGTAGTGTCGAAAAAACCCAAATGAATTCGACGTTGCATAATAATACATTTGTGAAAACTTCCAAGGGGTGAATATTTTGCATACGTAATGTGATTATCACAGCAGCATTGGGCGCAAGGCGTAATAAAATGAGTTGATCGAATCCGAGGGAGTCTGAAAGGCTAACAACTGCAGGTGCGGGTTGCATTCGGGTGGTCGTTTTTTTTTTTTAAATTTTCATTTTTTTTAGCTGGAGTGGGCTTCGTCGCCCTATGAGGTGGGTTTAATAATGGCATGCTATACCTTCGCATTTAAGATTAAAGCCTACGCCTTTTTTCATTGAGCAACTTTGTATGGTTTTATCACCGCAACTTTACAAGCTGGAGACGTTTCGTTCAAACAGGCATACAGAAATGAGGCAGCAGCAGCTTCGCCAGCGATGACTACACACCGCGCAAATCGTCCACACATCCTAAAGAGAGGCGTCTTCAATGCCACCTCATTCGGCTCTCCTGGCCAACCACAGCTGGGGAGGTGAAACTGCCGATCGGGAGAATGCAGTCTAGGCGCTCCCTGAGATTGCTCTTATTACTGATGATGAGAGGATTAAACTGCAACCCCATCGCCATATGATAAAAAAAGAAAACTAACGACAAAAGAACCGGCAGATGCACTTGAATGTCAACTGGAGCTTTAGAGTCCAAAAGAAATAAAAACCCAACGTCTCACGCGCCGCCCGTGAGAGTCTGGAAGCTTGGCGGAGCTTATTAACAAAAGACAGCTTAGGACTAACGGGAGTTAAAAAAAAAAAATCAAATGAAACGAGCCTATAGGGAAGAGTGATAGACACCTCGCGCCTTTTGTTTTTCCGTTCTCCGTTTTGACACTATATTTAAACAAAATCCTTCCCGACTTCCTTTCTTTGCAGGTGAACTCAATTTAGAGGATCCGAATCTCGGATTTTCTGGCTGTGGAACACAATGACAGCTGCCAATGCTTCCCTTCATCTGTCTCAGCGAAACAACTCATCTGGCAACCAAACAGGTCAGTTTGCTCTGATGCCATTTAAAGTGAAATGTGATGCATACACAGAGTTTATGGAGGGTGAATACTTTTGATTGTTTTCAATGTATTTGTTCTATAAACGCATTTGAACATCTCGTTGTCAAAGGCGCTATACGAAATCTAGGTGTTCTCTCTCTCTCTTTAGTTATTAGGATTATGGTTTTCAATCCGCTTATCTTGATGAGGGTTGCTGTATAGCACCATGCCGAGCTGCGCTGGCCAGACCACCTTATCCTCGGTAACTTCATCCAACACCCCTTGAGGAGTTCCAGACGCTCCCATCCCAGGTCATCTGAGGGATAATCCCACCCTCTATTCCTGGGTATGCCCTGGGTCTTCTCCCGTAACGGAGACGCTTATAGGGACACCCTAAGGACAAACCTCTTTTTGATCCGGAGAAACTCCGGTTCGACTCTCTTAACCAGCAGGGGTGTCGAACTCCAGGCCTGGAGGACCGCAGTGGCTGCAGGTTTTCATTCTCACCCTTTTCCTAATCAGTGACCAGATTTCACTGCTAATTAACTCCTCTTCCCTTCATTTTAATAGCCCTGTTTTGAAGAATTCCGTCCTCTGAATTGATTCTTTTCTTCATTAAATGACAGTCAAACAGAAATGAGACGTGAAACGAGCCAACAGATGACCAGCTAAATTGGGACTTCAAACTCCAGCCAATTTTACTCCAACCAGTTTCTTAATGAGAAGCCGATTCTTGCTGTTAATTAAGCCCGTTAATTCATTCCATGGCTGGTTGCTGCTCTCATTCTGCCACAGCAGACATTTCCAAAACTGTTGATTTTCTAAGAACAACCTCAAAATATTTTGGAGAGCTGAGGGATCAATCTTACTGAGACCTTCACCTTTCTTTATTTTCAGATGTTGTGATGGGCACAAGGTGAGCTGGTCATGTGGGGGGCTCGTTTTGTCACTCATTAGTGTTTGGCTGCTAATTAAGGAAAAACAAACAACTAAGGGGCCGGAGTCAATTTAATTAAAACTGAAGCAAAAGAAGTTAATTAGCAGTAAAAGCTGGTCACTAATTAAGAAGATGGTTAGAATGAAAAACTGCAGCCACTGCTGCCCTCCAGGACAGGAGTTTGACATCTGTGCATTACAGGAGCCATGTTCATTTCCCAAAAGACTTATCCACGTGAAGGTTCCGGAAAGAATCTATATGTATTTAGGTTACTCCTTTAACAAACATGAATAGCTGATGTTAGATTTATAAATGGTTTTGAAAGGACCAGCCTATTTAGCATCACAGTAAAATCCCGCAAAACTCAACTGCATCTTAACAAAAATTGTGTAATGACATTTAACATTTTCCAGTGCTCATTAACCATCACAGTAAATAATTATATATAAAAGATAGTGTGCCAGCTTTGCCAGTCATCTTCACTCAAGTATCCACGTCAGACCGCGCAAAACTTAACTACAAATTTAGCAAAGACATTCTCAAAACCTGCGGTGGGCTTGCGCCCTGCCCGGGGGTTTGTTTCCTGCCTTGCGCTCTGTGCTGGCTGTGATTGGCTCCAGCAGACCCCCGTGACCCTGTAGTTAGGATATAGCGGGTTGGAAAATGGATGGATGGATGGATGGATAACGGAACTGCGAAATGAGATCGAAAACCTGGCCCAACGTGATGCAACTCATTTGAACCCGTGTAGGTAAACATGGGTAATATCTATTTTCATATAATCAATTTTAATGATGCAAATTAATATGTACTTTGCAGGTTTTTTTTCTCTTTCTGTTGACACTGAATAAGTAATTGTTTGCACAAGCTATCTGAATAGCTAACCAAATACTGTAATAATAATAATATAGTTATTCGCAGTTCTTTATGTCTCATATCACAATCACTCTGAACGGATTCGTTCAGAGCCGCCAATCAACCCAGCACGACGCGAATGGAGAAGTCAGAGCTGAAGCCGTCAAGTTTAACAATAAGAGGGCTGTGAAAAAAAATATATTGTGGATTCTTATCTAAGGAGATGTCCCGCATCAAAAAGACGTCCGTATGATACTGACATGTTTCTTTTGAAATAATTTCTTCAAGTTAACGATTTAATTATCGTATGTTTTTATTTAGGGTACTTTACAATCTCTGTCAATTTTCAGATTATTTATTCGTTTTATGGATTGAATGGTGTAGCGCCCCGAGTCCAGCCCTGAGAGGGTCGCCATGAAAGAAGCGCTTTAGATTCAGACGCGTGTGCCTTCTGATTAAGTCCAGCGATCAGAGGGCGAATTTCGTATGTGGACCCTCGGCTCACGGTTCACGGACATTGTGGTAGCAGTACCGGTGCTAGATTATTTTGCGCCCTATATGCCAGGTTTATTAGTATACAGTATACGACAAGCAACTGTTCGGTAACTAACCCGTGCGGCTGGGATTCCCCCCCCCCCCCTTTTATGATCTGCACCCTAGGCTAATTCGACTTAAAGATCCCCGTGTGAGTGGCGTGTGGTTAGGCCGGCGGCTTGTATGCGCTGGCAAGCCGGGTGCGCCGGCTGGAGTCGTAGAAGAACTGAACGGCCGGGAAGTGGAGCAGAACCGGACGGGTGAGAAACTAAAAGCCTTACCGCAGACTACTACAATCCACTCTGTCTGTCGCATCACCGGTTCGTTACTATATATATATATATATATATATATATATTTTGTTTTTATACATTATTTTTTTTACAGCAGTCTTTGAAAGTGCATTTCAATCTACCGTTAACGGTAGGCCTACCGAAGGCAGCCTCGAGAGTCGGACGCGTTTTCCTTTAATTTGTCATCTTTGTTAAAGTCACTCCACCAGGACGTTTGGCAGCTTAATAATCTTCCACCTTCTTACAAGATGCCGTAATGCCAGGGAACAGTAACAGAGGCACGGTATTCTTTTCGGGGTGTTGCGATAAGCAACTGCACACCAGCAGCTGTCCGCTTCATCACTTTAAACGGCCCGCCAAATCCCTCTGATACTCCACGTGTCGTCACAGTGACCTTTAGCCTGGACTTCTGATCATATATATATATATATATATATATATACCGAGTGTATATTTTTTTTAATAATATCTTGCATTAAAGACCTCGTTGTGTCCATCCATCTCTTCATTATCTACTTCACATTCCCGTTCAAGGACGTGGCATTCCTAAAATTCTTTATTGGGTTGCATGTTTCCTTTTAGAACCCTCGCATGACAAAACACCATTTCATTCTGTTGGTTCTTTGTGCTTTGAAAAACTTCAATATATGTGGGGGATACGGGAAATGAAACCTTTAATGTATGGTAGGCTACCTAGCAGGACACTAACAGGTTAAGAAAACCTGCTTGTGCTAATATATGCAGGGACAGTCCTTTTAAAAAAAGCCACGAGGAATTGGTATCACAAATCTGTTACCAGTTAGTCACGGCAGTTTACTGTATGAGCCCATCATGGATGTGAAGAAATAAAAGTTCTTTGTGGAACCTTCATGTGAATGGATCTTTTGGGAACCAAAACTGGTTCACCTATGGCATCACTATGTAGAACCACACTGGTACTTTATTTAAAAAAAAAAAAGCATTATCGGAAGCAAGACTGTCAAAATTATTATAGCATTGCAGACAAAATTATTAATATTAATTTGCAAATCAAATGCATTGGGAAATGTGACAATAAATAACTGAATGATATTGAGCATGGGTGGCATGATGGCGCAGTGGGTAGCGCTGCTGTCTCACAGTTAGGAGACCCGGGTTCGTTTCCTGGGTCCTACCCGCGTGGAGTTTGCATGTTTTCCCCGTGTCTGCGTGGGTTTCCTCCCACAGTCCAAAAACATGCAGGTTAGGTGCATTGGCAATCCTAAATTGTGTGCTTGGTGTGTGTGTGTGCCCTGCCCGGGGTTTGTTTCCTGCCTTGCGCCCTGTGTTGGCTGGGATTGGCTCCGGCATACCCCCGTGACTCTGTGGTTGGGATGTAGCGGGTTGGATAGTGGATGGATAATTAAATGTGTTTGGTGCTAATTTGTTATGTACTTTGTAAATTATCCATCCATCATCCAACCCGCTACATCCCAGCAAAAGTTGTTACCTGTACAAATCTCTCCAGTGTCCGGCGCTGTAGATTTATGACAATTTAATTTCTCATTGATCTTCTGCTTGCATGATCACTCAAGTTTGTGTGGATGGCCTGCTCATGCACTTCAGAACAAGTCATCCACCTGGAGCTTAGCATATTCAAGCCTGGCCAGCAGTTGGATGGGAAATCATCTTGGAAAAGCTTGGGTTGCTGCTGGAAGAGATGTTAGTGAGGCCATCACAGGGTGCTTATCCTGTGGTCTTTGTGCAGAGCCCAATGCGGCGGGTGCAGTGACAAGGAACACCGTGCTGTAAAAATTGTCACCGTCCTTCAGATGAGACATAGGTCCTGACTCTCTGTGGTCATTAAAGATCTCTGCATCTTTCAGGGTGTTTCCCAATGTCCTGCCTAAATTGCTCACCACAACTTGGTCACTCAGGACCCCTAATGATCCCGTTCCTTATTGGTTACCTACCTATCTCACATGTGTGGTGAGTTTACTAGTGCAAAAATAGCTGCTGTTCCATCGTCCAGGTAGATGTTTATGGAGCGATTCCCTACTGCCTATCTAAAGAGCGTTGGGGGTGTAGAAAAGTGGTATATAAATGTAACGATCTTCTCAAAGTTATTTAAACAGATGATTATGGAGTTCAGGGGCAGTGGACACAAAGCTGAATCCATTTCTGGATGATACGAGACAGCACTGTATAGCACAATCAATCGCTCATCCACTCCTCCAAGCCCATTTATACATGACCTCTATGGAAGCAATAAACAGCCTAACCAACAAATCGATTTGGAGGATTATTGGAAACCAGAACATCCCACAAAACACCCATGGACAAAGAGACACCATGCATACTTCACATTGATAGTGCCAGCCTCTGTAGTTGGGGGGAAGGTTCCCTGGAGCTTAGAAGTAGCATTACTATCCAGAGACGCCATTGTGCTGCCCCCGTCTAATGAATGAATGAATGAATCCATCAGATAGATCACCTTTTATAGCTTTCACAATTACGAGGCATTTCACAAACAGCCAACATGACACTGAAAAATGCAGCAAACAATGGAAGTAGCTGAGGCAAAAAGAGAGGAAGGTGAAAAAAATTCAAGCTGAGCCGCCGCATATTATTTTGTTAAGAGGAAGTCGATATTGTGGGGAAGCACTTTAGGGCCGACATACAATAGAAAACAATCTGAAAAAAGATTGAAAAAGAGACGTTTTCATTTAGCTAGAAGAAAAGGTTACAATAATGACCTCTAATTTCAGTACAAGCAATTTTGTCTGACATTGTCCTTTGGCCCCCCGAGAGAACATTGCCACTCTGCTCTGTCAAATAACGGCTCTCAGGGATTAAAACGGCAAGAATGAGAGATGTGGCAAACGGATTCTCCAGCTGTAAAGCTGCTAATCCGCCTCCTTTGGAGTTCAGCGGAGGGGCTTCACCCTAGCTTTTATATTAAACAGGTTAATATTTTTGAGATGAAGCCATTTCCTTTGACATATCTGGAGAATAAAGAAAGCGGATGAGTTGTTCCTTGTGGGAAGCCTCAACAGGTAGGCAGTTTGCACATCTGCCTCATGTGTGACTGACCGGAGCGATAGATGAATGTCACAGAGGGCCATCGATTGTCTACACCCACAAGGGACTCAACCTTGACGTTAAAGGATCCCAACAGGCAATTATTTACAGCTTTATTTATTTATTTTAGTCAAGAAAGAAAAAAGGGAAGAAGAGTAAAGCTAAACCAGGAGAGGGAGACGGCAAATCTAGTTTAATTCATGTGTAGTATTTCAGAATGACTTGAATTAAATTGTAAATTACAATAACTGTCATCAATCCATCCATTATCCAACCAACTATATCCTAACTACAGGGTCACGGGGGTCTGCTGGAGCCAATCCCAGCCAACACAGGGCGCAAGGCAGGAAACAAACCCCGGGCAGGGTGCCAGCCCACCGCAGGGCACACACACACACACACACACACACACACAAACGCACACTAGGGACAATTTAGGATCGCCAGTCCACCGAACCTGCATGTCTTTGGACTGTGAGAGGAAACCGGAGAACATTGCAAGCGTTCACGCTATAGCCTTATGAACCGCTCTCTGTAAACACTTTTTTTTGATGAGTTTTAAGCACAGGGAAAAAAAATGAACATTTGAAAATCTGTAATTTATACAAAAACTAACCATAAACAACCAAGAAAACTAACCTTGCCTGAGTTGAGTTCTGGCGTGAAGGAAGTGAGGAGGAACTGGGTGGAGAGGAGATTACAGTTTTGAGGTAAAGTCTGTGACGATGCGGGTCCGCTGCAAGCTCTCATCTCGCTTCCGGGAGCCCTTAAAGCCGTCACTGTTGGTAATGTTACTGATGAGCACGACAGTGAGGCACTACAATGGAGCATTTAGATAGTACAAAAAGTGCCAAGTGCTTTTATTAAAATCAACAAAAAAACAACCAAAAACAAAGTCCAAATTAAATAAGGTGCAGTGCTTTCAGAATCCTTCAATAAATAAATGATCCCATAAAAACAGAAGTGAAGTGGAGGTTAAAATCCAATAGGAAAAAGTTTTTATTAAATACGAGGTTAAAACAATGCTCGAAGCAGTCTCTTTAAAAACAAGCCTGGTGCATTCTTTAACTGCCTTCTGTCTCTCTCTCGCTGCACAGGGAGAGACTGAACATGTGCGGAAATCATCTGCGCCTAGTCTGTGGTTGTGAACAGATGCAAAAGTTTGGCGAACTTTTTGGTTGTAACCTGATTTGTACGTGGTCCGAGACGTTCGTGACCCGAGGTTCCACTCTATTGTTATAGTCTTAGTCACACAGTTTATTTACTTAAAAGCTACATCGTATCTAAATTATCCTAAAATAAAAACATGCTGAATATTACAAGTCTTATGTAATAAACTGAAAAAAACAAATTGGTATCCCCTATTATGGCTCATTAACCGTCATGGACACAAAAGCCCATTCTTATGACTTGTAACCCGCTTATGGGAAAATCAAAACTGGTTTATTTTGTCACAGGGAGTTGAAGAAAATGATAGGCACTGTAAAGAGCATTCTCAACGCGTCACTTGGTGGTATTCACACTACACAACCAACAGTAACGAGTGTGCACTGCAGAAATTAGCTCTGCTGTCTGGTGAGGAAACCATGCAATGGATAATGGTAGATAATCAGGATTCAGCTACTGTAAAGCTTTACAAAAGGACTTGGGCAGATTACACGCTTGTGCAGATTTGTAGAAATGATAGATTTGAATACACAATGGAAGCTACTTGGATACCCCTTATGAGTAGGGCCTGGAAGTCAGAGCAGACTTGTTACTATCTACTGTATGTCCAGAAAACGTACAGAAGCCATGAAGAAGGCTAACAAAATGTTAGGTTTATACATCAAAGTGTGCAGAGTACAAGATTTATGGCAGATGACATTTATTGTAAGCATATCTCAAGTAGGAAGTAGAAATGTTAGATTTGAATACACAATGGGGGTCTGTAGCTTAAACAGTACCCCTTATGAGAAGGATCTAGAAGTGACAGTCACTATCAACATCTGATATGCAGAAGCCAACAGGAAGGCTAATAGAAGGTTGGGTTATACATCATGGTGTGTGGAGTACAAGTCAAGGATGGTTATGTTGAAGCTTTATAACACATTAATAAAGCCTCATCTGGAGTACTCTGTGCAGTTCTGGTCTCCATATTACAAAAATGACATAGCAGCACTAGGAAAAAGTCCAGAGAAGAGCGACTCGGCCGATTCCAGGACTACAGAGTAAGGAGTTATGGGGAAAAGACAAAAGGAGATGACCATTTTCAGTGCATGCAAGTGGAAATTGAGGTATAATGATTTTAAAATGATGAAATGAAATAGGAACCAGGGTGTTAGTTTAAAAGGAGTTCAGCAAGAAGAGGCACACAGTTAAATTGTTCGGAGTTAATTTTACATAAATATTAGAAAGAACAATAGACACATGGAATAAGTGACCAAGCAGTATGGTGGACGGAAGAACCTTCAAATTCCAACATGATGTTATTTTAGTGAAATTCGCTGGATAGAACTGGAGAACTTTACTGAGCTAATTGGTTCATTCTTGGCAAATATTTTTCTAACGTTGTAATGATTCAAAAATCGAAGTCAGCAAAGACAAAAGGATTCAATTTGTCACTATATGAGTATTTTTATATTTTCACAGTGCATAAAATGACCCGTTCTTTATGCTTTCTCTCCCCAACAGAGAAGTACGTTTCTTACAGCACCGTCATCATGCCCAGCATTTTTGGCACCATCTGCTTCTTGGGTATTGTGGGCAACTGCATTGTCATTTACACCATCGTAAAGAAGACAAAGTTTCGTGCCAAGCAGACAGTGCCAGACATCTTCATTTTCAACCTTGCTATTGTGGACCTGCTGTTTCTCCTGGGCATGCCTTTCCTCATCCACCAACTCCTGGGAAATGGCTCCTGGCGCTTTGGTGCTATCATGTGTACGATGATCACTGCCCTAGACACCAACAGCCAGATGGTCAGCACCTATATTCTAACTGTGATGACCGTCGATCGCTACCTAGCTACCGTCTACCCTATCCGATCCTCGTATGTACGCACGACATCTGTGGCGACGATCGTCATCTGCTTGGTGTGGCTGCTTTCGTTGCTGACAGTCATTCCAGTCTGGATGTATGCAGGTCTAATGCCTCTTAAAGACGGGTCAGTAGGCTGTGCCCTCATCTTGCCCAATCCTGCCATAGATATCTACTGGTTCACTCTCTACCAGTTTGCACTGGCTTTCGCGCTGCCTCTCATCATCATCTGCGTGGCGTATTTCAAGATCATGCAGCACATGTCCACCACAGTGGCACCGCTTCCTCAACGAAGTCTCAGGGTACGCAACAGAAAGGTGACCCGGATGGCTGTGGCCATCTGCTTAGCTTTCTTTATCTGCTGGGCTCCCTACTATACTCTGCAACTTGTTCACCTCGGCATCCAGAGGCCCTCCATCGCCTTCTTTTATGCCTATAACATTGCCATCAGCTTGGGCTACGTCAACAGCTGCATCAACCCCTTCCTGTATATTGCGCTCAGCGAGACCTTCAAGCGTCAGTTCATTGTGGCGATCCAACCAGCTCACGAGCCCTTCCGGGTCAATAACAGTACGACAGAAGCCAGCGTGAGCCTGAGGCTCGCACCCGAGTCCACACAACACTCACAGGTCTCCAAGGAGGTCTCTCCGAACCTGCTGCCTCTGAGTGTAGCCGTTCCTTAAAAGAGATGCCCAGCAGAAAACATGATAAGACTTGATGGACTGGGGAGATGTGTATCCAACCATCCTAGTCATGAACTGGCTGGACAGCAGTGCTAGTCTAACCTGATCACTCCTAGAAGAGGAGAGAAGTGAGCCTACATCATAAAAAAGGGATGAGTGTGTCTCCAGAGATGTGCCACCTGCTCCCAAGTATCATACTGAGAGAATGAGAGGATGAGCTCCATCTCCATAAACATGGTGGTGTGCTTCTCCAACAAGCTTGTAGGTAGACAAACCTTAAAGACATGGGCACCCCTACCTGTCAAACACTGGGGTGGTCCACAGGCTGTGTTAGCATCCATCAACGGACATTTGATCTGTCAAACAGCATCCTATACTTGGTATTTCTGCATCCCATGACCACAATTTCTTTTGCATTTCTTTGAAAGGTTTTGCTTTTTTTTATTTATATGGGACTCCTGAGAGAGAAGAAAAAAGAAAAAGAAAAAAGTTACAGCTCAAAGACTTTGAGATTCTCTTGGTAACCAATAATGGCGACACTTATGCTCTCCTCTAGTCATTTCAGTTTCTTTCAAAGGCTGACTAATTAGTTAGAGCAATTTATGTAATCCCTTTGTAGCGTTCAATTACGAAGAGAGGAAACAGATTTAATGAAAATTTTGATTTTTTTTTTCCCCCCTTCTCCACTTCGTCCCTCAATCCGTACATTTCTATAATGACAATGCTTCACTTTGATCAGAAAGCATCCCGCTGTTTCATGTAAGAGAACACCGTCCGCTATTGAAAGAATATCATAATATCGTGTGCTCTTTGCCATGAAAGACTCAGGGCAGGAGTGACTCATTATTCTGCTTGTCAGGGCTGCAATACGAGCAGAAGTATAAAGGTAAATATAGATGAAACCAAGAAAGGATAGGGGGGAGGCGGCAGGTTATGGGGTTGTTTTAAGATTTCAGAACAGAGCCCATAATTTTATCATCAAGTGCGGCTGAAGAACAAGACAGGTCTGCTATGGTGCGGGAAATATTCCTGTGCCAAACCCAATTTATTCCAACAGAAGTCATTTATGGGTGGGCTTAACTGAAGTCTATTGTTGCAGCATCACGAAGTAGGCAAGAGGTGCAGAAGAGATACCAATCTCGCACTAAAGCCAATGTCTCATTACACGCCTTCTAGTCAGAGGAGATGTCAAACTAGCCGAAAGCAGTTGCTGATCTTGTGGCATGCGAGTGTCAAATTCGCAAATGTGAAAATAGACAACTGGATAATGATATAATTTATACAGTGCTTTTCATAGTGATTGGAGAGCCACTACTAATGTGTAGCATCCACCTGGATGATGGGATGGCAGCCATTTTTGCATAAGTACGCTCACCGCACATGAGCTGTGATGTGGTGAAGGGGTGAGAAATAGAGCCAATTAGAGAGAGGGGAGGATTATGGGGGCAGAATGATTAAGCCGTAGTGGGCAATCTAGCCAGGACATCGGGATACACCTTACTCTTCACCAAGCATGCGCAGAGATCTTTTACAACCACAAAGTGTCAGGACCTCAATTTTATGTCTCATCCAAAAGATGGTGTCATTTTTACAGCACAGTGCCCCTTCACTGCACTGGGGCATTGGGGTCCCCACACACACACACCACAGGGTAAGAGCCCCCCCTGCTCTCCTACATCACTCCAGGCATCAACCCAAGTACTGGCCGGGTCCAAACATACTCAGCTTCAGGTGGATGACCTGTTTTAAAACACAGTTTCACATTTCCAAACGTATCTCGACCCTTTTCCTGATAGCCAATAATGTGCCCCTGATGGAGCCGATGCCCATGCAAAGGGCGCAAGGCAGGAAACAAACCCCAGGCAGGGTGCCAGCCCATCACAGGGCACACACACACACACACCCACACACCAAGCACACACTAGGGACAATTTAAGATCGCCAATGCACCTAACCTGCATGTCTTTGGACTGTGGGAGGAAACCGGAGTACCAGGCAGAAACCCACGCGGACACAGGGAGAACATGCAAACTCCATGCAGGGAGGATCCAGGAAGCGAACCCGGGTCTCCTAACTGCGAGGCAGCAGTGCTACCCACTGCACCACCCTGATTAGATATTTGCATGGATAATCAGGTGCTCCTAATAATTTGCTCAAGGTGTTTATACATTTTAGCTGACCTAGTATTTGCTCGCCCCCAGCTAGATGAGTTATCTCAATAACGGCTGGTGCAATTTCACTGCACTTAGTACACATGTTGCTGTTACTTCTGGTTGCAGACTTTTTTGGAACCCCTCCCCCCAACCCCAACCAAAACCCCAACCCCTCACATTCTACCTTAGCACCAGAAATTAATCTGAAGCCAAAATGGAGGGACACAATCTGTGTCACGGCACCCTCATGCACACGCAGTCCCATGCTGATTTCTTTTCTTCATTAGACTAGGGGACTCCGCCCCCTGCTCGCTTTGCTCGTTCACCCCCGTGTTTGGTTTACCGGATATACAATTTAAAGAGATTGTTATTTTCATTGGAATTGTGACATATGCATTATTTTCACTTTTTCTTTAAAACTTTAATACAAATTAACTTTTCTTCAAGATTGCATTGAATTTTGATTCCGTGTTTGGACTTGCATCGTGACAACGCAATGTATAACTGCCTGCGAGTGAATATCGTTTCTTTCTCTCTAATAAATAAAAAGACTTTTTTGAATATTTGTCCATACTCTTTCTTCTTCGCTTCATCATTGATGTGTCATCTAGAACGTATAAAATTATTGTTCTGATAAAATTTATAAGAGCTGAGAGCACAGGAACTGTGTCTGACAAAAGCATTCACACGACTGAGGTTAGATGACCGTGGTGTTGTTTGAAAATAGTGTAAGTAGGGCGTGACTTGAAAGAATCTCATGTTAAAAGTCTCCGTCTCACGGGACTTCATACCACGGCAACATTTTTGAAATCTTTTAATCTTGTTGGCAACACGAATCAGATGATCTACAAGTCTCCGACTTCAAGTTTAAATCCAAACAATATATTCGATCTCTTTTTGCTGTTCCGTTATTTCACCGAGTAATAATTTCCATTTGTTTGCGCTAATGCGATCTTTACAATCCTTTTTTTGAGACTTACGAATTTCCGTGCTTCCATCATCTCTAACCTGCTATGCATGTGTACCGCGGCAACATTTTTGAATTCTTTATGACGTTCTACTTTGTCATCTACTCTTTGTCCT
>JANRMT010062846.1:21006510-21024388 GCA_026402145.1 Polypterus bichir lapradei | reverse complement strand
TGGAAATGATTCTGCGATCATCCACCACTGTTGTCTTCCATGGACGTCCAGGTCTTTTTGCGTTGCCGAGTTCACCAGTGCTTGCTTTCTTTCTCAGGATGTACCAGACTGTAGATTTTGCCACTCGTAATATTGTAGCAATTTCTCGGATGGGTTTTTTCTGTTTTCGCAGCTTAAGGATGGCTTCTTTCACCTGCATGGAGAGCTCCTTTGACCGCATGTTGTCTGTTCACAGCAAAATCTTCCACATGCAAGCACCACACCTCAAATCAACTCCAGACCTTTCATCTGCTTAATTGATAATGACATAACGACGGACTTGCCCACACCTGCCCATGAAATAGCCTTTGAGTCAATTGTCCAATTACTTTTGAGCCCCTGAAATGAAGGGATTGTGTTAAAAAAAATGCTTTAGTTGCCTCACATTTTTATGCAATCGTTTTGTTCAGCCCATTGAATTAAAGCTGAAAGTCTGCACTTCAACTGCATCTGAGTTTCATTTAAAATTCATTGTAGTAATGTACAGAACCAAGATTAGAAAAAAGTTGTCTCTGTCCAAATATTTATGGACCTAACTGTATAAATTTGCCAAAGCAGTTTCCACAGCGAATATGCTGCGTTTGCCGGTGACGTGCTTCACCAAATGTTTTGCTAGAAATTCACCCTGCAGACGGCTCAGACAAACTTTTCTTCCCCTAGTACCCATTGATGCTTTGCAAGGCCAGTATGCTATCACCGACTTTGCAGAAGCCATGCGCAGAACTTTCATGCTTATGTATTGTAAAATCGTTGGGAGCAAGCTTGAGGCATGTGTGATGTCACAACCCGATTTGTAGTGCAGCCTTCCACCATGCTTGCATTATAAAAAAAAAGTGCAATATATTTATTTGAGGGGTACATTAGCTGCCCATAATGAGAATATTATGCATATACCACTGCACATATAACACTGATCCCTGCGTGTTGGCCGCACAGAACCTCATAGCTAATTTGCATGCCTAACTAGCAATGTGCCCAGCTACAAACGCAAAACAAGCTATAAATGAGCCCGGGAAAGAAAACACACGCTACCCTTTGGACCAACAATGATAAACGATTTACACAGTCTACTTTCAGTAGATCTTCCATTCCAGTGTTTCTAAAATTACTAGGGGGCTTTGCGCCACCACCACCCGATCAAAGCACCGTGATGTCCCTACATTGATGGATTAAAGACCAGAAGTCCACGTGACCCTCATCATCAAATTCTTCCATGAGAACCCTGAATACAATGAGGACTGATCGAGGTCATTGATGTTAGGTAGAATGCCTAGAGGGGGCTGGTTGGTCTCGTGCCCTGTGAACCCCTGCAGATTTTATTTTATTTTTCTGTCCTCTCTGGCGATCGGACCTTACTTTTATTCTATGTTAATTAGTGTTCCCCAATTTTAATTATTTGCCTTTTTTCTCTCTCTTCATACTGTAAAGCACTTTGAGCTACATTGTTTGTATGAAAATGTGCAATAGAAATAAATGTTGTTTGTGAGTCCACCCCCTCCCCCTCGCCCCAGGGAGCGCCAGCCACTTCGCGTCTCTGCTGTTCACGTTGTGAAGGGGGAGGCTGAACGCACGCTTTGGAGATGCGGAAGGATCACCTGCTTGCTTACTGCTTCCTCCTGTCGTGCTGCGCGTCGATCATTTCAAAGCCTGTACAGCAGCTGTCCTCGCTTTGCTCGCTTAGTCACCCCCATCCGGGGCACGCTAAGTGCCTGCCTGCCCGTTCGCATCTCCACCGCAGACGTTGCGAGGAGGGATGGGCTAAACACACACTAAGGAGAGGAGGACGGATCAGCTGCTGTCTTTCTGCTCATGCTGCTTGTTGTGCTACGCGTCGATCATTTCAAAGCCTGTACAGCAGCTGTCCTCGCTTCGCTCGCTTAGACACCCCCATCCGGGGCACGCTAAGTGCCTGCCCGTTCGCGTCTCCACCGCAGGCTAAATGCACACTAAGGACAGGACGACGGATCAGCTGCTGTCTTTCTGCTTGTGCTGCGTGTTCTGCTTGTTGTGCTGCGCGTTGATCATTTAAAAGCCTGTACAGCAGCTGTCTTTTGGTCTCACTGCTTTGTCTTGCAGGACGTTAAAGTGTCTCTCGCGGGATGTCCGGGCTGATTATTGCTTTCCTTATTTTATGAACTTGCACACAGATTGTTATTGTTCTCTTGTGCATCCTTTTTTGCCTTCTTTACTCTCCAATACTTTTGTGTCTCTTTTCGATGCTCTGCCCTTTCGTCTTCGCTTAGTTGTTGATATGCTATCTAGAACGTATAACATTAAGAGCTGGGAGCACATGAAGTGTGTCTGCCAAAAGCATTCCAACAACTGTGAGGTTAGATGTCAGTGAACATGATTTAAATTGTTTGTAAGTAGGGCGTGACGTGCAAAAGTCACTGTCTCACGGGTCTTGCTCCCTAAAGTTGTAATGCCTAGTCTCGCGTTACATCAAAGTGTCTCTCCGAGATGATCACATCTTGACCCAAGATTTATTTATATAATAAATATACCCCAGATATTCACATTTTTTAACCTTCTTCCCCAAATACAAAACTGCTCTAAGCAGCTTCAGACACACGTCTGGTTTCATGCTGATCAACTTTCTTACTTATGTCTAAATTCCACCTATGATGGTGGCTGAGAGCAAACAAGTGAACAGGAAATGAATCCTTGCCTCAAGAAAAATCGGTCTAAGAATCAGTAATAAAATTATTCGTAGCTTCCTTTCATTATCTTAAGGATCCTAAACACCAAAGGCATAATTTCTTGAATTGAAATCTTTGCTGCTTCAGACTCGACATATTTGATACATGTAAGCCTTCTTTCATGCTCGATACCCAGGTTACTTTAAGCCCAACTGTAAGCTGCAAAAGAGAAAAGTTATTAAAATTTGCAAAAATAACTCCACTTTAGAACACAATTTTATGAGCTGAATTAATGTATACCATTATTGTGAAGAAAACATAGCATAAAAAGGGTGACATTATTTAAAAAAAAAAAAAAAAACTGAAAACACAAAATTAATAAGAAAAACCCACACAGACCATGGGGGGAAAAAACATGAATGATCAAGGATAAAAAACTCTTTTATTATACTCATGTAATGTTTAGTGAAGGACACAATGTAAACCCAATTTTGGAGTATCTTATGGAAAATGAAATGTTGCTGTTCAATGTCAAGCATTCTGGATTACAACCAGTAAAATAATTAGAAAGGACCCTGAACAGAAAAATAGCATAAAGGAGTGCATATTGATTCAAAATGAAAACAGCAGATGAATTGCGTCCAAAGATAAAAAGTGAAATCAGGTTTTAGGCCACAGACAAAGCACTGCATCTGAGGGAAAGCAAGAATGAGGCACGCAAATCTGATGGGCTTCAACTCCAAGGAGGTAAAACTGAAGGGGCAAATAAAAAAAAAAAAAATTAAATTACGAGATGGATGACAGTAACAAAACTTAAAACTAAAGGCTAGAGGCATCAGACAAGATGACACTCCCTTTAACACAACGTAGGCCTTATCAACTTCAGGCAGGACAGTTTCTGGTTTATCCGCCGTATTAGAAGTTAAACTTGGAGAAATGGCACATACCTGCGCCCTTTCCGGTGCTCGTGAGGGGGTGTGGGGCGGAGTCAGTAGTCACTGGAGGTGCGTCTTGGGCGGGGGGGATTTTGGATGGCGTCTCTCCTCGGTGGGCTTTCTGGGAGTTAAGTCGGTGGCTGCTTGTCCGTGTCCTTGGGAGACGTTTGCTTGCAGCCTGGGGCTTCGAGCCAGCATGATAGGGCACAGCAAGGGGTCTTTGAAGGCTGGATTTGTTTTTGTTCTGTTTGCTGAGGAGGCGCAGTTGAGGAGGACCAGTGCAGGTGTCTGGAGGTGTGCGTGGGTGAGAACTAGCGCCATCTGGTGATCAGTTCAGTGTGAGCACGCGGATGGCTTCCAGATTTAAAGGTACCCGAAACGCATGAGGGGGGGGATGGCTGTCCAGGTCCCTTGTCAGCTGATTGCTGGGAGAATTAATAAAGGCCTATCGAGAAAGTGTAAGAGGGGGAAAAAGGCTGGGTGAGGTACAGTGTTGCTTCAGAACAGAAGGTTAATAAAATGTATTTATATTTAAGAGAAAGACCCTGAAGGAGCAATTGGAGGGGTGCAATTTTTACAGGATTTATTTTTTTTATTACTTTACCTTTTTGCAAAGCACAACTTTTGCGACTGTTTGCACCATTTACTGCACAATAAATTGCACTTTTTTTTTTCCAAATTACATTTCTGTGTCGGCATTTCTTACTGTTCCACTGACCTCGGTCCCTCTATCAAGGACTTGCGGCCTGCCAGATTTATCTGTTAAGGACCCGAGTGCCTGACACTAACATATGACAGAATACAATACAATTTATTTTTGTACAGCCCAAAAATCACACAAGAAGTGCCGCAATTGGCTTTAACAGACCCTGCCTCTTGACAGCCCCCCAGCCTTGGCTCTCTAAAAAGACAAGAAAAAACTCCCAAAAAAAACCCTTATAGGGAAAAAAATGGAAGGAACCTTGGGAAAGGCAGTTCAAAGAGAGACCCCTTTCCAGGTAGGATGGGCGTGCAGTGGGTGTCAAAAAAAAAAAGGGGGTCAATACAATACAATACACAGAACAAATCCTCAATACAACATAAAAATAAAGATTTTAGAAGTACAGAGCAGAATTTAAAAGTATATGATATCACATAATATAGACCTAGAGACCTTGTTCATCAAGCTGCCTCCCCCATTTGGCCATTCCACAGCTGAAATAGCGCTAATCCGATGAAAGGACCCCTTTTTACCACGATTCCTGCGATCCTCCATCAGGGATGACTTTACCTTAGGCAGGCAAAACAACTTGGCAGGTGGGCCGTGGCACCAAGTGCCACATTTGAGTACTGAGAAGAGAAACAGAATAGGTGAGGGTTAGTATCCAATTCTAACTATCATGTTACTTACTGTATGTTTTAGTGCTAATGACTAACAACAGAGATGCAGTCTGTACTGTTCATCAGCAGCTCTAGTCAGGGTGTGCTAAACTGGGATTTAAAAGCTGAGACCGAAGGGGCATCTCTTATTGTAGCAAGCAGACCACTCCACAGTTTAGGGGCCCTGTAACTAAAAGCTCAACCTCCCACTGTTATTTTATTAATCCTTAGAATCATAAGCAGACCGGCATCTTGAGATCTTAATTTGCACTCAGGTTTGTAAGTCAAGGTAAGTTCAGACAAGCAAGCCGGACCTTGGCCATTTAATGCTTTATATGTTGAAAGGAGGATTTTGAAATCTGCCCTAAACTTAACCGGGAGCCAGTGTAAGGATTTAAGAACTGGAGTTGTGTTCATATTTTCTTGTAATAATTCTTGCAGCAGCATTTTAGATTAAATGGAGACTGTAAAAAGAACAGTTTGAACATCTAGTGAACACCGCATTGCAGTAATCAATCCTACTAGAATGAGAAGGAATTTGAACAAACGTAAGCTGATTCCACATTATGGGACTTCTACTCGTTGAGTGCGACTTACTTACACACTGTATCCTGATCTCATTGCAAGACCATGTTATTTTAAGCGAATGAAAAATTGATGGGCATGTCACATTTAGCAACTGATTGCTGCCCGACAGAGCCAGTGCTGCACGAAGGGAAATGCGTATGGCAAGCTCAGCTCTTTTTAATTTTTTCTACTCTCTTGTATGAAATATCAGGCAGACAAGTTTCTTTCCTGTTTGTGAAGGCCAAAACACCTGCATTCCTTATGTCTCGCTGCTGCGTTACACACATTGTGCTTCCGGATGAGAATTCATTGGTTGTCATCTCTCATTCCCCCTGTGATTAAAGGCAAAAGCAGCGAGTTGTGGACATTTCACATTACATGACTGGTTTCATGCCACAGATTTCCTCCAAGTCACTATGCCATGCAAATGAAGGCTAAGACTGAATATCTCTGGAAAAAGTCACATAATATGACACGGCCTTGATAGAGTTTAAAGCTGCATAATGCAGAGAACTGACAGAACTGGGCCAAGTACACTGGTATGTGAAAAGGTCAGGAAGGTGACATTCACAGAACAATCAGACACTGTGGTAAAATCTAAAGGACATAAAGCTCTCAAAAACGACAGAGTGCAAGGAGGTAAAACAGAGGTGCGGAAATCATCTTGGAGCAGATCCAAAGGGTAAAGGTGCAGGGCAGAGGAGATCTGCCGGAATGTGGATGAAAGGATGCAATGATGTACAACACTGAGAACTGGTCAGGATCAAACATCAAGTAGGGGAAAGCATCAAGACCCTGAGGCAGGATAAGCTCAAACCACAAAAACAGAAAGGCTTAACGATACAGTACTACATGATTTCTGATAGAAAGGGCCAGATTAGCTTTGGCTTTCTTAACAAGATACACAAGGACTGCTTTTATTTCAAAATGTATGAGCAAATTCGAATACTTTACAAAAGTATGAACTCGGCTGAGCCAAGTTTGTTGTTTACAGACGCCCAGTCTGTTTATGTAACGACACTTCATCTTATCAGAACATGTCAGACAAAACTCAAAGATGTTAGTTACGCTTTAAAACAAAGCCAGTCTATCTGCTACACATCAACGACGACAGCACTTTGTCAAAAGACTTCTAGAGATTGTGCACTGAATGGGAAGAAGCTGGTAAGAAGGAGGATTCTGAAAATAGCACATCAATTACTTGCTGAATTTGATTCAGTGGTTTGATTTAGGGATGGCTGGAACGAATGGCAGCTGAATTAGGTGCACGGCAGAACACAGCCCTGGACAGGCCACCATTCCATGTAGGGAACTAGTCACACATGTGCCAGTTTAGTGTTTCAAATTAATCAAACATTCATTGGGGATGTGGGAAGAAAGCCCATGCAGATATTGGGAGAAGATGAAAATATCACAGGGCGTGACAGTGGTAGCACAGCTGCCCTACAAGTAAGGAGGCCACGGATTTGCGTCCCCGTGTCTGCATGGGTTTCCTCCCAGTGTCCAAAGACATGTAGGTTAGATGAACTGGTGTCACTAAACTGGCGATATTGTGTGTTTGGGGTGTTTATGGATTTGCCCCGCGATGGCCTTGCACCCTATGCTAGCTGTGATAGGCTCCAGCCTAACTGCGGCCCTGGTCTTGATTAAAAAGAAAGAAAAACTGACATGACATGAAAGCATCACATAGACAACATCTGGGTACAGCAATTAAACCCTGAAGCCTGGATCTGCGAAATGGTACCACTAATTTTTTCAATAGCGGTTCTCTAGATCTATAAAACATCTGCAGGATGAGGATTAATCAAAATCCAGACCTTCTAAACCAGTGGATGATTCAAGGGAAAACTGTACACCACAACAATTAACTTGGAAAGGTGAACCAGCGATGTTATGCTACAAATGACTGTCAGACTTTGAACCTTCTGCTGGAGGAGGCAGCATCTCAAATTAAACCCGACTGGTGCCACCTTGATATCGATACCCCCAGCCTAAAGCCGCCTATGGTATTATGTTTAATTTTTAACAAAATAGTTTCATACAAAACACAGTTTTGAGTTTCAAAAGTTCTAAATAATTGATGTCTTTATCTAGAAAGAGACTTGACAACATTTCTCATTGCACAAAATGAGGGGGCGCTCAAGCAGCTGTCGCCTTTGACTCCAACCTCAGACAGTATCCGTTAGCCTAATGCTAATGCACCGACAATTTGGCACAATCAAGACATTTTTAATTGTATGTGGTGCCATTAATGACATTCACATTCTTAAGATCACAATGTAGTGCCAAAATTACAAACTAATCAGGACATCCATTTGTCCAGCAACTGGGGACGGATGGCAAGCATCAAACTGACATGGGGTCAACATATGAGAGACCCTGAAAAGTAAATATTTTAATTAAGTAGAGGTCTTTCATTCTGTATTTCAAAGAGGGAGAACCAGAAATCCTTATTTTATCTATTTTTTTTTTAAAAATAAAAATAAGTCTTGATTTTCAAGTTTACACGATTTATATAACGGAGTCGGAAAATTGTATTACAGGTTATGTTATTAGTGAGAGTATGATCAGGTGTTCCTAGTGTCACTGTGGATTTAAGTGTATTCTATTTTTTACTGACTATGGGCTCACCCCCCCTACTCCCCCACCCCGGGACATGCTACGTGCCAGCCACTTTGCGTCTCTGCCACTTGCGCTGTGAAGAGGGAGGCTGAACACACACTAAGGAGATGCAGTTGCTCCTCCGAAACCCTCTCTTAAACGGTGATACAATGGGAAATGCATTTTTTTTTACCTCCTCTTTGCTCGATCAGCTTCTGCCGTGCTGCGTGATCTGCATGTCGCGCAATGCTTCGAACATTTAAAAGCCTGTACAGCAGCTGTCCTTTAGTCTCGCTGCCTTGTCTCATGGGACGTTAAAGTTTTTCCGATAAAATCATGTCTCGTCTAATTCCAAGATTATTTTTTATAACAGAAATGCTTTTGTTAATTTTGAAGGACGGTATAAATAGTAAACATCTTTCAATTGGATTAAACAAAATAGTGTTAGTTAGACTGTGCTCTAGACAGGCCAATTAAGTTTATTCCATTTTTTGACTCCCAATGTTTGTCCTTTTGTCTTTGATTTCGTCTTGCCCCAGTGATTTATTCGCTCATTATTTTAAACTCATAGCTTTGACTCTCTTACTAGCACCGACTACGAATAGTTTGCCGATGTTTTTATCACCCAGTCTTTTCAGTCACTCACAATAATCCCAGAGACTCCGTCTCAAAGCAATTATGTGACGTGATCCAATTCACCACTCTGCCACAGACCAGCGCTGTAGTCCTAGTTAGAGTACAGCACAGATGCCAGAGTCACAACCTTTTGTGAGTAAAGAGAGCTACAATAAAATAAAAACACCTTAACAAATACTTGTTTCTGAATTTGTATTTGAGCATTATGTAATGCAAAAAAACCGCAATGGATTCACAATGAATCACTGATCATCCCAATCATTGTGTATTGAACAGTAATAAAGAGCAACATCGTACTCTAAAAGCCTAAGAGACTGGTTGCTTCTTTTGCTGTCACGGGTCACTATAAACACCAAAAAACGTCTTGCATCGTTGAGCATTGTCGTTATTATTGTATCAGTAAACACCGTCATTTTTGGTTCCTGCCTTGTGCCCTGTGTTGGCTGGGATTGGCTCCAGCAGACCCCCCCGTGACCCCATGTTCGGATTCAGCGGGTTGGAAAATGGATGGATGGATAAACACCGTCATTTTATAACATACCCAGCAGTGAAGCAGTAACACCTGTGTGGGCCTCCCACTTACTTCTTTCCTATGGAAGTTTCCACTCACCATCTTGAATAACTGAAGCATTTCGGAGACGCAGGCTCCCCTTCCACCAATTAACTAAACCTGCATGTTTTAAAACCCCAGAACACAGGAAATTATTATGGCAACTTCACTTAAGACAGGAGGACTAGTGTGCCATGGAAGCACTAAGTCTGAAGTAAAGTCATACCCTTAAATAGGAATTAACATCTAAATACTTTGTTTTATATACAAGAACATACTTAATAGATTACAATGCGGCATTTAACAATAAATCCCTCCAAGTTCATCACCAGCCTCAGGGACTTGTGTCTAAACAATTGACTGAGCAGCTGGGTTTTAAACCTCTTGATTGGCATACCCCAGGTGGTTCGAGTGGGTGGCCACATTTCATCATTCCTGACCCTCAAAACTGGGGCTCCGCAGGGCTGCATTCTAAGTCCTCTGCTGAACTCCCTCTACAGTACATATGACTGCATGGCTACAGCTGACTCTAACATCATTGTCAAGTTTGCCGAGGACATAGCTGTGGTAGGGCTTATCTGGATGAAGTGGAGAGTCTATCACACTGGTGTCAGGACAACAGTCTTCTTCATGATGTCAGCAAAACAATGGAGTAGACTGTGGACTTTGGGAGAAAACAGCAGAAGCAATACCATCCCAATAGTATTAACACCACTCCGGTCTAGATGGTGGACAATTTCAGATACCTCGGTGTCCACACCTGGTCACAAGCACATCGAGACCTTGGTATAGAAAGCATGATGACATACTTGCCACCTGAGACACCTCAGGTATTTCAGGCTGCCCTCTTAATTACTACAGAAACTCTACACATCCACCAGTGAAAGAATCCTGATAGGAGGTATTACTGCCTGGTTTGGGACCACCACAATGGAGGACAACAAGGTTCTGCGAAGAATGGTGTGGCCAGCTGAAAAAGGATCAGTGACACCAGCCATCCCAACAGTTCAGTTCAGAGACACTGAGGAGTAACTTCTGTCCACAGATCATCTGCATCTTGAATAAGTATTAAGAAATACATACAGTCATATGAAAAAGTTTGGTAATCCCTCTTAATTATTTGGATTTTGTTTATCATTAGCTGAGCTTTCAAAGTATCAGCTTCCTTTTAATATATGACACGTTATGGAAACAGTAGTATTTCAGCAGTGACATTACGTTTATTGGATTAACAGAAAATATGCAATATGCATCATAACAAAATTAGACAGGTGCATAGATTTGGGCACCCCGACAGAGATATTGCATCAATACTTAGTTGAGCCTCCTTTTGCAAATCTAACAGCCTCTAGATGCCTCCTATAGCCTTTGATGAGTGTGTGGATTCTGGATGGAGGTATTTTTCACCATTCTTCCATACAAAATCTCTCCAGTTCAGTTCAATTTGATGGCTGCCAAGCACGAACAACCTGCTTCAAATCATCCCATAGATTTTCGATGATATTCAAGTTAGGGGACTGTGATGGCCATTCCACAACATTGTACTTCTCCCTCTGCATGAATGCCTTTGTAGATTTCGAACTGTGTTTTGGGTCATTGTCTTGTTGGAATATCCAACCCCTGCGTGACTTCAACTTTGGGACTGATGCTTGAACATTATCCTGAAGAATTTGTTGACACTGGGTTGAATTCATCTGACCCGCGACTTTAATAAGGGCCCCAGTCCCTGAACTAGCCACACAGCCCCACAGCTTGATGGAAACTCCACTAAAAATTTGACAGTAGGTAGCTGGTGTTTTTCTTGGAATGCGGTGTTCTTCCACCATGCAAATCGCTCTTTGTTATGACAAAATAACTCAATTTTTGTCTCATCAGTCCAAAGCACATTGTTCCAAAATGAATCTGGCTTGTCTAAATGAGCATTTGCATACAACAAGTGACTGTTTGTGGGGCTTCTTTCTCATCACCCTGCCATACAGATGTTCTTTGTGCAAATTGTGCTGAATTGTAGAACGATGTACAGATACACCATCTGAAGCAAAATGTTCTTGCAGGTCTTTGGAGGTGATCTGTGGGTTGTCTGTAACCATTCTCACAATCCTGCACTTATGCCACTCCTGTATTTTTCTTGGCCTGCCAGATCTGCAGGGTTTAACAGCAACTGTGCCTGTGGCCTTCCATTTCCTGATTCCATTCCTTACAGTTGAAACTGACAGTTTAAACCTCCGAGATGGCTTTTTGTAGCCTTCCCCTAAACCAGGATACTGAACAATCTTTGTTTTCAGATCTTCTGACAGTTGCTTTGAGGATCCCATGCTGTCACTCTTCAGAGGAGAGTCAAAGTGAAACAAAACTTGCAATTGACCACCTTAAATACCTTTTACCAATCATTATTGGACACACCTGTCTATGTTAAATGAGCTAATCCAACCAATTTGGTGTTGCAAGTAATCAGGATTGAGCAATGACAGGCATTCAAATCAGCAAAGTTACAAGGGGACCCACATTTCTGCACAGCCAGTTTTTCACATTTGATTTAATTTCATACAACTAAATACTGCTTCACTAAAAATCTTTTTCGGAAAACACCGCAGTACTCCGATGTTCCTAGGAAATGAAAGACATACCACTGTTATCTTTTTTGTTGAAAGTAGAGTCTATTATGCAGGCTGAGAGGGGTTCCCAAACTTTTTCATATGACCGTAATGCCCTGTTAAATAATAAATACTAAATAAAAATAAAGTTAACCACATTTATATTTCTATTATAATGCATATGACTGCACTCATTTAACAATTTTTATTGATATCTATAAAATCATGTACTGTTATTTTCCTTTTATTTTCTTCCTAAATGCAGTGTCTTGGAGTTTAGTATTTTACTACACAATGTACTGTACGTATAATTTGTATGTGACAAATACAAAAAAGTGACTTTGTCTACCAGTGGATCTGTAGGAACAAAAGCATTTAAGTTTGAGAAACTAACACTAAAAATGACAGCATAGTGCTGTCAACAGGAACATCTGTTCTCTTTTTTTTATCCATTACAAAAGATCATACGACTGAGGGCCTACTCAACCAAACAGCTATTCCAAAAACGCAAAGCTTACATGATAGCCCCTGTGGGACAGGTGGGTCACAGCATAGGGAAGCAATGTTGTGAACCATGATATTCTACTGGTCCAGACTGGAGAACATTCTGGACATCTCTGCCACTGCCCGCCAGTGGTTTAAGTCTTATCTGACTGAACACACAAGAGTTTGTTGGTCTTGTCAACAGCACGTTCAGCCAAGGCTCGGCCCCCTGCCCTTTTGTACCTACATGCTTCTTTCTTGGTCATATTATTCGTAGCTTTGGACGGGGTTATCATTATTTATGAATCAAAAATTGTGATCAATTACAAACTGTGTAATTGTTTTTGCAGTGTTATATGTCATCACCCCTGTGGCAGGAGACCAATTAAGTTCTGGATTTAAAACACAATTAAAGTCTCCAGCCATTAACATTTTATGAGTGTTCACATTAGGAATGGATGCAAATACGTTTTGGATGAAGTCTGTATCATCCACACTGAGTGCGTAGGTATTTATCAAAATCACTTTACAGTTAAATAAAATACCCATGATGATCACGTATCGCCCTTCAGAGTCAGATACTACATCTGATACTACTGATGAAATTGTTATATGTATAAGAATTCCCACACCTCTAGGATTATCATTTTTATGCAGGGGACACGCAGATTTCATTGTTAATTGGGAAAGTTTAGAGTTCACTCAGCTCACAAACAACCTCGGTGAAAGTAAAACCTGGATAACTCTTTAAAATGAAACTGCAACAAAACTGAAGTCATGCTATTTGGCACTAAAGCTCAACTTAGGGCACACAAGCTCTTTCTTAGCCACCCTTGGTGATAAAGTCATCAAACCTTCTTCTCCTGCTGGGAATCTTGGTGTCATCATTCAGTCCTTCCTCTCAGATTCTATTCCCATTCATCACATTAAAAAACTATTTCCACCTCTGTAACATATCCCTGTGTTTGTTCATTCCTCCTCTTTCTTTAATGCTGAGAATCATGTCCAGGATTTTATAACATCCTGCATGGACTACTATAACTCCCTACTGGCAGGTGTCCCTTCTCATCTTTTATCACAGTTCCATCAGGTTCAAACCTCTGCTGTGAGAGTCATTATACAGACAATAGGGTGTGCAGAACATCCATCCTGCTCCACCTTCTCTGGCTCCCTTTGTCTTATAGGATGTAATATAAAAATTTGGTTACTAATCTGTAAAGCTTTAAATGGTCTTGCACCTAACCGCGTCAGGAACCTCCTCCATCAATATGCTCCTGTTTGCCTACTAAGGATTCAATTCAATTCAGGCCTCAGTCTTGTGCCCCAAACTAACGTGTGCTCTATGGATGACAGAGCCTTTCCAGACTTAGGAAATGTCCTCCCTAAATCAATGAGATCATCTGATTCAGTACAACCTTTTTCAAAAAACTTAAAACTCATTTGTTCAGGAGGGCATTTAACTTCTCTCAATTTACCCTCTCTGTCCAGCTGCTCATATCTTTTTGTATCAAAAATTGTTATTTGTACAGGTATTCATGTAGCATGCATAGCATTGTATTTTATTCTGGTTTATTGTTTGCTATTCTATTCCAAAAACTTTGTATATACAGTACTGTATTTATCATTATTTAGTGTTTCATGTAAATATTATTTGCATCCAATGTTGTATATGCTCTATTGTTCTTTCTAAAGTGTTTGAGCATGGTAAAGGTGCTTTAGAAATAAACCACATTAGGTTTTAAATTATTCTACAGTAGCTTCAAATATGAAGGTACAGTATTCTGGCCCCTAACCTCTACCAAACCTAAACCATAGGGTCTGCTCAATCAAGAAACAGCCTAAAAAAGGAAAAAAAGAGACTGTCCTGGAATGGCCTACTCAGGATGCATTGGTCAGTTTTATAGAAAATCTGTGGACTCACCTCAGGTGGACTGTGAACTGGAGATCCTCTTCTGAACTTGGTGGCATTTAGGAGAAAAAAAGATCAATTTTAGGTGTACAAAGATGACAGCAGCTGATCCAAAGAGACTTACTTTTGGAATCAAAGCAAAAGGAGCCACAATGAATTATTACTTAAAAAGTGGTCACATCTACACTATGAAGGTATTAAAAGGTTATTATTTTACAAAATTAATTTATTTATTTGGTATACAGTATTGTGTTTGTTGCATGATCTTATTAAAATGTATAAGAGGTCTCACACAAATGGCCTTGGCTGTAGCCTTAATATTATACACTGAAATTCCTATAAGGTGACTTGTGAGGCGTAATACACAAGTTTTACACAAATATGCATTTTAAACATTTGGAATTGAAACTGATCTAATCATACAGTATCATTTAGCTCAATTTCCTGCCTCATTCAAGCAGACCCTACTTTTAAATTGATATCATGCAATTTTTATTCTATGCTTGTCACCTCATTCAAAGCCTCATCCTCAGTGCTACCCACGTATACTGTGCCCCCCCTCAGGTCTGTATTAAAACAAGTAACTTATTGCTCCACTTCAAAAGTTTAACTGATTTGGTCAAATTTACAGCATTAACTAGCACTAAAATATTTAGCCTTAGAAAATCTTAATATTAAGATTTAATATTTGAATTTACTATATTATCAAGTCTTTATAAAACATTTTACATAATGTTATAAATTCTACTCTCTAATTGTTGATGTCAAGTCAAAGACTAACCAACTTCCTACTTTTACCTTTTTTGTACTCTGTGACTCCACCGCCACCTGCTGGCCCTTTAAGTACAAAAAAGCACTGCTATAATGTCAAACCGTGAAATCTAAAGGACATTTGTTCAAAACCTACCTCAAGGAAGAACAGAAGAGGATATGTTCAAAATATTCCTGGTCTTCTAAGTCCAGCTTGGGAAAAATCATTTCTTTTAATGAACAATCAGAAATAGTGCTAATATTCACATTTAATCTAGTATGCTCCTGTTTTCATATGTACACATATTCAGCCTTCAGGTATAAAAGAGAATGGTTTAAGGAAGCGTCAAAGATACCATCTATATTTATTCAAACTGTGCAATAAATTGTACTTTAAGGAAAACCTTCACCTTCCATGAGATTTTACATTATACAGAGAAGCACTCAAATAAGATGCAACATAAAAAATAAAGCCTTAACAGAGTAAATCACTTTTTCATTAATTTCTCGCATTAAGGAACACTCACTACAACACAATGACAAAATAAAAACAGGACACAAAGTTTTGCTAATTTATTAAAAATAAAAACCTGAAATGTCCCATTGACACAAGTATTCAGATCCTTGGCTATGACATTTGAAATCTGGCGCAGGTGCTGCAAATTCTATTGATCATCATGGAAGATGTTTCTACACCTTGTTTGAACCACCTTGGTCAATTCAATTGGATTGGACACGATTAGGAAAGGCACACACCAGTTGACAGAAGGTCCAATAGTTAAGTAAAAACGAAGCTATGAGGTCAAAAGAACCGTCTACGGAGCTTAGAGAGAGGATTGTGTTGAGGAACATATCTGGGCAGGACTACAAAAACATTCCCCACAGCATCGAAGGTTATCAAGAACACACTGGCCTCCAAAAATCTTAAATAGATTAAGTTTGAAACATCTACAACACCTGGCCACCCAGACAAACTGAGCAATCAAGGGAGACATGCCTAAAAGAAGTGACCAAGAACCAGATGGCGACTCCAGCTGAGCTCCAGAAAATCTGCGTGGAGACGGGAGAAACTTTCAGAAGGATGACAACAACAACTGTAGCATTTCACTGATCTGCACTTTACGACAGAGTAGCCAGACAGAAGCCTGCTTGGAGTTTGCAAAAAAGACACCTAAAGGACTCTCAGTCTGTGAGATACACAATTCTCTGGTCTGATAAAAACCAAGATTAGAATCTTATCTGGAGGGAACCAGGCACCACTCATCACCTCTGCAATACCATTCCCGTGGTGAAGCACGGTGGTGATAGCATCATGCTGTGGGGATGGGGAAAAACAGACGAGACGAGGTTGAGGGAAATCTGAATGGAGCAAAGTCAAATGATATTAATGAAAACCCACTCCAGAGCTTTCTGAATCCCAGACAATGCCAAATGGTTCACTTTTTAATAGGATAATGGCCCTAAGACAAAACAGACAACTCTGGGAATGTCTTTGAGTGGCCCAGACTTAATCCCAATTGAGCATCTCTGTGGAGACCTGAAAACAGCTGACCACTTATGATCTTTCATTCAACCTGAGAAAATCTGCAGAGAAGAAATGCAAAAAGAAAAAAATGACAAATTCAGGTGTGCGGAGGTTGTTGTGTCAAATCCAAAAAATCTCCAGAATGGTGTGGCTGCCAAAGTACAACAAAGGGTCTGAATATTTGTATCAATGGGACATTTCAGTTTTTTATTTTTAATAAATTTGCAAAAAAAAATTCTAAAGTTCTGTTTTCACATTGCCATTCTGGAGTACTGAGTGTTGCTTGACGAGTGAAAAAAATAAATTTAAACAAATTTAGCAGTGGGCTGCATAATAAAAAAAAAAAAAAGTGACGAAATGTGAAGTAGTCCTTTTTGAATCCACCCCATACATGCATTAAATCAACATCAGTAACATCAGTTTAAAGCCAGGCTTTAGTATTTCACATTCTTTGCTGAAGGGCATAGAGAAACACACACTCTGTGATAAATAATGCTTTTATTTGCAGTATTAAAAATAAAAAAGTTTAATATGCGATGCCAAACATATAGGTAAATAAAAAAAGACTTCTGTCAATAAAAACTCTGATATAACATTTTACAACAAAAGTTTGTAATAGTACATCATAAAAGTCTCTTGTTAATACTAAATATATCTACACCTGCCAGTAGATCAATTCTACAATTTTTTTCAGTATTATTTATACCAAAACATATTTAAATTCTATCTTATTGACCCCAACCCTTAAAGCTCAGAGAGGACCTATTCCCTCCATTTTTGCCACAGTCCTCAGAGGTTCTTACAAAGCAAGTATAAAATTAAGAGAGTTATAGAAAATTAAAATAAGCCTCCCCACTTCCAATGTGTAAATCCTTCATGTGTGTGCTCATTAAGTGCTCATTCTGGTAAACAAAGAAACTGGTGTCTGCTCCTGCAAGGAAAGTTAGGGAAAAGAAGGCTGATTGTGCCTAGCAAGGTTTTGAAAGTCTCTCAAACTTTTATTGCTTAGATAGGTACTGTAAAATATGATGGGTAGTTAGGGCAAGAAATCAGCTGTGCTGGCTTGAATTTTCTCTGTAACAGTTACAAATGTGGGCACTGGGCACAGTCTGAATGTGCAGACTGTGCCCTGGCACCAAAAGGAAAGTTAATTCCAAAGTGTTATTCAGTCGGATAGCCCAGAAAGCCCATACCTGGGGGAATGCTGTTAAACATTTTTTTTCCTTTACATATGACAGAAAAGAAAGGTGAAAAAAAGAAACAAAAAAAAAAAAAAAGATGATGTTTCAAG
>JANRMT010062846.1:20988763-21005194 GCA_026402145.1 Polypterus bichir lapradei | reverse complement strand
AAAAAAAAAAAAAAAAAAAAGATGTTTCAAGGTTAAAGATCATGTTAGTGGTTTAATGTTAATGGCACTCTATTAAGGGTGGATTAACCTGCTGTCTAAACATCTACTCTGGTAAGGTTCAATTTCAAATCTTTACTAAGCAAGGCAGCCAGCCACCTTACAGAAAGAGCGGGGTAGTTAGCCTGCCTTTTACACGTTTGTACCACAGATGTGCTTCTGAAGGAACAAAAGCAGCACCACTAGGGGGCAATCTATTCCAAGCTGCCTGCTATTTGTGTGCTTTTCCTATAATTGAAGAGGCCTTAAATTACACATTGGGAAAACTCTGTTTAAATATAATCTTCACAGGGTTTCCCCCTTAATTACATACTAAAAAATGTACAGTATATTAAGATAAGCATAAAAAAAGACACCTGAGTATTGTTCAGTGGAAAGTCTTCAACCTAATCTCTTTCACAAACAGCGCACAAAAAATGATGGTGACATCATACAGCCACGGTTAGCAATATAGAGAGTTATAATCCTGTCCCAACAGAAGCAGTTCCATGATTTGGGGTGTAGCAAGAAATGGATGCAAGAAGGGTTCTGCCATAGGGCATTGAGTGTCCTCAAGGCAATTTCATTAACCACTTTATGAAAGTCCTGTTAAAACATTCCTAGGTAACTGAAATTTCGATTAATAGGTAAAAAGACCTTTGCTTGGTTAATTTCTGAAATAATTATAATGTAAAAGTGTACATTATTAATAGGGTATACCAATGGCATTATCAGTTTGATGCCAACTGGAACATTTTAAAGGGTAATTGATCTGTTGTGCTGGAGGTGTACTTGTATCTAGCAAGTGACACAGCAGAAAACTGTGAACCTCTATCCTCTTACCCCAGCCAACAGCTTTGATCACATTTTGAATTAAAGTGTTAACACCCGTTTATCAAAAATAATAAAATCCAATTAAAAAAACACTATACTTGATAAAAGAGGGACCGCATATACAGGCATTTATAATCAAAAATGATTAATTCGAGGATGGGTTCTACAAGCTCTGTTTTCTCTTGTTTACCGTTTGCAGGAGACTAATAAGATGACTTGCACCTACACACAGACATCAGAAAAAATAAATTCTCAAACATGACTATTTATTCACAACTGAGTTACCAGTAGAGCAAAATGTTACTTTAGTCACATTACAGGATACGTTGCTGGTTTCTCCTTAAGAAGTACACAAGTGTGGAGCTGTTATGTAGAAATGCATAATAAAACTATGCAAAGCTTTTTCAGACTTACTTTTCAGTAAAATTTTTGCATTTAGGAAATCCTGTTTTTGTTTCTTGCCATTTTCATAGTCAGTCACATTTTAAAGACATGCACATTGATATGCATGTGTGATAGTAATGATAATTTAAAGCTTCATTTCTCTTATGGTGAATAGGCAAAAGTTGAAAAAAAATGCATTATTTCCAATATGGATATTTTCCTATTATAATCCAATGACTCGAAGTATAAAATGTCCGGAATTATTTACAAGCAGCACTGCATCTTTCTTTTAACAGTGGGATATTCAGTAGTTGTTACAGGCCTAAACAAACATGTACAGGAAACAGTACAGCATGGAAAACAAGACTGCCGGATTACCGCTTCAAGCAACACTCCTGCGAAGGACACTCATAATAAAATAAAGTCATTTATCAAAGTCCACATTCTAATGTGCTACAATCATTCCAGTGATATCACTTCAACAGTTTTCTCTTTATAAGATATAAAAGAAAAATAAGGTGTTATAGAATTTCCTTCTGACTAAATGCAATAATGAGGGCCACCTGTGGTGGCTTCCTTCTAGCTTATCACGGTTGCCATTCTACTGGGCAGTTTTACTTCTTGCGTCTGTGTCCCTGCATAAAATGAAGAATGTGCGACAACGCAGGAAATAACCCCAAATGAGGACATACTTGCTGGGGTCATAGAAGGCTAGATTAGAATGGCAATATTCTCATAAAAACTTGGAGCAGCTGTAGAAGGGAATCACCTTTAAATGCATGCAAGTACAGAATTTATAAAACATCTGACAGGAATATAAACTAAGAAATACTACCTGCTTTTAGTCTAAAAACCTGCATAGATTTAAATGTACATTGTACTGTATGTACACTTATTTCTGTATGTAAACTATTTCTGAGTAGAATGTGCTCATATCAATGAAACCCAACTCGATGTACTTGACTGATGCTGGTCAAAGTTGTGTCCTGACAACCAATTTACATCATCACCAAAGTTGGAAAAGAGGGTGATCAGATGAAGAAACAATTCTCACATGTAAGCTATATCATAAATATTTAAGTGGTTTAAAATGTTGGCAAATATGCACTAGAATATTTAGATATAATAATCACCTCATGGCTGGGAAGATGAGCTGCAATAGATGCAGATGCATCACAAAGCAAGGCAGTGGATGATAGCTACCCTGTTGGTGAAGATGGACAGTAACTTGGGTACAGGTATGAAGCAAAGGAGATTCCAACCACCCATTGGTACAGTGAAGGAGAAGTAGGGAGGAAAAAATGACACAATGAAGATTTTCTGTGAATGGGATAAAAGGCAAGGGTTAGGAACATCACTGGTTTCTGACTAAGGAGATTACAAACATGGAACACCCCCATAAAAAAACAAAACTAAATTTAGGTAAATAAGATTAAAGAGTGGTTCTGGAAAAGTGCAACAGGAGCTCAATTTCAAAAATAAAATGGGGGAGAACGATATGGAAAGTATAATTAACTCAACGCATAACTACCACCATTGCTCAAAAGGGACCTCTGTTGTCTTTACATGACATGTAGAGAAGATAACTAAACTTAGTGTGTCCCATAGCTTTATTAACTCTCAAATGACCTGCTCAATTAGCTAATTTCAACTCTACACAACAATTCACAATTTCCATAGTGTACTTTCAACTTCTGTTTCTATCCCCCAAGAAAGGTAACAGAGGACCAGCCTGTGTGTCACTTTCCTAAATATTAGTGCATCTCAGAAAGGAACAAGGTGCATTTTTAGCTTGTACTGCTATAAATGTCAGGTACTACTTTCTTCAGAAGCTTGACTCTGGCACTGATTTTTTACTGTTAAGTGATGCAGTGCTGTGCCGCATTTTCTGCGGAGTGTCATAGGTGACTTTTTCTGTACAACCAGCCTTTGGGGTAGGGTGTAGCAGTCCATTTCTATGTAAAGAAGCTGTCCTCCTCAGAGTCCAGTCGGTTTTGCTTTGTATGTTGGAGGAACTCTGAGATCGCTTGATGTCAGTTACTGGGTGACCAGCACTGCTACTGTTCTTTAGCATCTTACTGTGTCCCCCATTAGGCAGTGTAGCCATACAGGGGCCATTGATCATTTCTATGCTCCTGGACACAACAGCCTCTTTGGGCTTTTTGCTGTTCTTTCTTAGGAAGCTGTTTTTGAAGAAGGTGAACTTCCCCTCTTGTGGTTTGCCGTCTTCACTCTTCTTGCCTTTGGTTACTTCAGGAGGATTTGGATCCGCCCGTTCACCTTTTCCCAGTTTGCTTTTCTTTAGCGTGTTTTCGCTGTTGGAACTTTTTCTACCATTACCAGTTGATGAAGTATTTAAATCACCCTCTTTGTTTTTCTTAGAAGTTCTCCTGGTCAAAGTGTCATTGTCTTTTATTTTCCTATTTTTTTTTAGGCTGCCCCTTTTCTCATTTTCCAGCTGGTCTTCCAGCACAGTTTCTCTTGAAGTCTTCCCCAAACAACTTACAGTGGGCTCTTTGAGAGGGCTACGGGAACGAGGCTGCAGCTCTTCTGCATAGGTTCTACTTTCATCATTGTTCAAAGTCATCAAAGGAACTATGGAGTCAGTTGTGCATCTTGGGCGCCTGCCTGACTCCAAATACTCAACAAGTTCTCCGGGCACTGGCTTGGGCTGATCCTTGGCTCCAAAGGACCAACGGAGTGGTAGAGATTTTGTCATGCCTGCTTTCATCTTGGTTGGCATTTTCATGCTAACACTTCTTCCTTGGATGCCACGAACAAAGGGCCTGGTTTCAAAACCACCTACAGTTTAAAAAAAAAAAAAACAATAATAATTGGATCAACTAAAATGGCGAGTCAGCAAAACCTACATTAACTCCCTTGGGAGTTTCATGAAGCACTCATCTGCCAGGCACTCACATACAAATATACTCTCACAGACTATATCAAAACTCTGATTGACCAAACCCACCAGTCGGATTGGTGTTCTAGTTCAACCAGTCTACTGGCTGAAGTTTCAGTTGCAGTTTGTTGCTCAGTATTCATACCTTTTTCCTCTTTGTGAGATACTTCAAGAAAGACTGGAGATTCAGGAGATGAAGCACAGTTGGTTGAAACTCTAGATACCAGACTCGCCCTCTTACTATCTTGATTCAAGCGTACTAGCCAGTGATCTGACACAGAGGAGCTGGTTGAACCTGCGGTGGAAAGAGTGAATAAAAAAAAAAAAAAGAATATTTTAACACAATTGTTTCGGTATTGATGGCTGCTCAGAATTTCATAACTAAATTATAAATAAACAGACAAGGGACTACAAGACCTATAAGACCTGGTGAAAAACAAAGAAACAAGCTTTTTCTCTTTTTAATGTTTAGGTTGTTGTGCAGAGGGGTTTATACGTATTTGTTGATAGACACAGATCTGCCTACAAACACTACATTATGGACTTACCTCTCAGTGAGCTGCTTGCTGACCATTGAGGAATAATATTCCGTTTTTGGTAGAAAAGAATGTAGGCCCCTCTGGTACACACCTCTTCCTGTGGAATGAGTTCAACACTGCTATCATCATAACTGTACCACTGGGCATCCACTGAATTTCTGCAGAAGGCTGCACAGCACAAGAACATGTTAGACATAAAACCGACTCGGACTGATTAACTGTGCAGATTTTTAACATAACCTATGGACAGCAGAGATCAAAAAGACTTTCAGTCACTACAGAATGAAAGAGGAGGTGGACACAAACTTAGAATTCTGTGGCATACATAGCATGACTAAAAATATTTCAGCCTGGACATGAAAGGGGTATTTTAAATAACGGTGATTCAGTAAGTTGCCAAAGAACATGTGTACTAAGATATTCTAATCATAGTTTGTAACATTTGTGAACAGTGGTCAAATCAGTACACCTCAGCACATAGCAAAAGTGTGTGTACTTTACTCCATGTTTGTCCTGAAGATCTGGAGTGTAAACACGATCCAAACGTTTGCCCCAAGGTAGTAATCTCAGTGCCAGACCTCTACAATATTAGACAGCTGTAGCCCAGCCTAAGTCCTATTTTCCATAAAAAGTCCACCAGATGTCCTTAACAAGAAATAAGTCTAAGAACTAAGGTGTCAGAACACAAGTTTCTGTTCAAACACAAGTGTGCTATAGTCTGTATACCAGGCACTTCACTAGAACCTAAATTATATATGACAGCTTGCACAATGGCAAATCACACTGAAAGTCAAGGCATTAAGTGGTTTATCTGTACAGAGGTAAAACAAAACTCTTTATATAGGGTGGTCCAGATCTAATTATGCAATTTTCATTGCGCTACAACTTATTACATAGAAAATCACCTGAAAAATCCCAGACCATCAAGAAGTGTGCGAACGGACGACATGAAGAATCATCTTTGCGCTGAACTGGAATCGTCCCCGCATAAATCAAAGTCATCCAGACGATCTGGATTTGCATAATTAGATCTGGACCACCCTGTAGTTCTCAAAACATCAGCCAACATTCTGCTTTACATTCTGCTTTCAGTTTAATCATGCCTGACAAAGTGATACCTGTAGCAAGCAAAATGTCTAGCTGTTGCAAGCTTTTTGAATACAAACTGCAAAAAGTAAAACCTACTGGACTCTTCTTACCTTTCTCCCTTCCATTAGCCCTGTGTTTATCAAGAAAATGGGGTAGTTGCTTATGCCTAAACATGAAGGACCATATATAAAACCAAACAAAGCTTGTTTTACATGGCTATTTTTTCAGAGCAGATTAACAGTTTTAACCATTTTTCAATGAAGAGAAGGGTTTAGTTTTTATATGGTTTTACAAGCTTTTATATGTGCATTTATGTAAATGTAAAATTTAAAAATCAGGTGCTTTATATGAATGTGTAGATTATATAATATCACAGGTACATGGCTATAATCCTACATTTAATAAACAGTTAATGAGTGAGAATTGAACTTAAGATAGTCTTACAAAAATCTTGTGAAGGAGACATTTTATTTACAGCTTTGCTCTTTAGTTGATAGGTGCATGAGAGGCGACTCTCCTCTGGCCATGGGTGACTTCAATGCGACAACTGGCATTGACATGGCTGGCTAGGAGGATAGTGTCAGTCCCCATGGGTCTTCTTGTTGCTACTCTGAAGATCCAGCTTCAGTCCAGTACACTACCACCTACTAGGAAAGTGAGGCTGGACCTGACCAGACTACAAGATCAGGCTGTTTCTAATGAGTTTGTGTGAGGAACTTACAGACTTGAGTGCAACTGCTCCTAATGTGATGTGGGAGACTTTCCACGACAAGACCCTGAAGGTTGTGTTGGCGTTACCAGTGATCACAGTGCACGGCTTGACGGCAACTCAGGTTTGTACCGGGAACTGAGCAGGACGGTTGTGAGGGCTCAGAGGGCAGATAAACAGAGTGACCATCTATGGCTTAGTGTACTACATCCTGCTTACACAGTAATCAAAGCATTAAGCACATTCAAATGTTTTCCTCAGAGAGTCGCAGTCAGGGCGGCTGATACGTAGAACAGTCCTTACAGATGACACTGCAGTTGTGACCCGCTGAGTTGGCTACTTTGAGCAGCTGTTTAAAGCTGATCCCCCAGCTAGGGATGTTGGATGTCTCTGAGTACACGGTTCTTGAGGCTGAACTTCCAATTACCTGTGAACCAACCAATCTCAATGAGATTGCACAGGTGCTGAAGGCTACAGAGATCTTTGGTATCCGGGTTGAACTTCTCCAGGCTGGTAGTTAAGGCTGTCCTGGCATCGCAAGCAATCTTTGATTCCATTTGGGAGACGGGCGTCACACCAACTGACTGGAAAACAAGGCCTCTTTTCCCTATCTGGAAAGGGTAACTGTCTTGATTGTGGCAACTACAGGGGGGATAACTCTGCTCTCGGTGCAAGGTAAGGTCCTTGCTAGGGTCATCCTCAATAGGATCCATGATCACTTGCTCATCTACCAGTGACTGAAGCAGTCTGGTTTTATGCCTAAGAAGTCTACCATCGACCACATCCTAGCACCGAGGGTTCTCATGGAGTGCAAATGCGAATATCGGCAGAGTTTTTTTTTGCCGATTTTCGTAAAGCGTTCAACTCAGTTGATCGAGTTACCCTGCGAGACATCCTGGGAATTATCCCCTCAAAGTTGCTGTAATTCATGTCTCTGGTGACTCTTATTATGAAGTCAATAGACAGACTGGGAGAGCATGGGATCGGCGGGTTTCATCAGATCACTGGAAAGGGGTATGTGGTGCTCCTGATATCTATGCAAAAGGATGAACGTCCAAGTATTTGGTGTCCTGGTGTTTCCTGTCTTTCTATATTGTTGCGAGACATGGACACTATCCAGTGACCGGAGATGAAAACTGGACTCCAACTGTGTGTTTTCAGAGAAGCTCGTTTGACTTTATGTCGAATGAGTGGTTGCTCATGGAGTCCAGAATGAGACACATTACCTGTATTGTAAGGGAGGGTCAGTTACAGCACTATAGCCATGTGGTGTGATTCCACGTGGGTGATCTGGCTTGTAGGATCCTCATTGCTGAGGACCGGAGTGGCTGGACCAGGCCAAGGGGACACCCACGTAACACCTGGCTGCGGCAGATACAGTGGTGTGAAAAACTATTTGCCCCCATCCTGATTTCTTATTCTTTTGCATGTTTGTCACACAAAATGTTTCTGATCATCAAACACATGTAACCATTAGTCAAATATAACACAAGTAAACACAAAATGCAGTTTTTAAATGATCGTTTTTATTATTTAGGGAGAAAAAAAAAATCCAAACCTACATGGCTCTGTGTGGAAAAAGTAATTGCCCCCTGAACCTAATAACTGGTTGGGCCACCCTTAGCAGCAATAACTGCAATCAAGCGTTTGCGATAACTTGCAATGAGTCTTTTACAGCGCTCTGGAGGAATTTTGGCCTACTCATCTTTGCAGAATTGTTGTAATTCAGCTTTATTTGAGGGTTTTCTAGCATGAACCGCCTTTTTAAGGTCATGCCATAGCATCTCAATTGGATTCAGGTCAGGACTTTGACTAGGCCACTCCAAAGTCTTCATTTTGTTTTTCTTCAGCCATTCAGAGGTGGATTTGCTGGTGTGTTTTGGGTCGTTGTCCTGTTGCAGCACCCAAGATCGCTTCAGCTTGAGTTGACGAACAGATGGCCGGACATTCTCCTTCAGGATTTTTTGGTAGACAGTAGAATTCATGGTTCCATCTATCACAGCAAGCCTTCCAGGTCCTGAAGCAGCAAAACAACCCCAGACCATCACACTACCACCACCATATTTTACTGTTGGTATGATGTTCTTTTTCTGAAATGCTGTGTTCCTTTTACGCCAGATGTAACGGGACATTTGCCTTCCAAAAAACTTCAACTTTTGTCTCATCAGTCCACAAGGTATTTTCCCAAAAGTCTTGGCAATCATTGAGATGTTTCTTAGCAAAATTGAGACGAGCCCTAATGTTCTTTTTGCTTAACAGTGGTTTGCGTCTTGGAAATCTGCCATGCAGGCCGTTTTTGCCCAGTCTCTTTCTTATGGTGGAGTCGTGAACACTGACCTTAATTGAGGCAAGTGAGGCCTGCAGTTCTTTAGACGTTGTCCTGGGGTCTTTTGTGACCTCTCGGATGAGTCGTCTCTGCGCTCTTGGGGTAATTTTGGTCGGCCGGCCACTCCTGGGAAGGTTCACCACTGTTCCATGTTTTTGCCATTTGTGGATAATGGCTCTCACTGTGGTTCGCTGGAGTCCCAAAGCTTTACAAATGGCTTTATAACCTTTACCAGACTGATAGATCTCAATTACTTCTGTTCTCATTTGTTCCTGAATTTCTTTGGATCTTGGCATGATGTCTAGCTTTTGAGGTGCTTTTGGTCTACTTCTCTGTGTCAGGCAGCTCCTATTTAAGTGATTTCTTGATTGAAACAGGTGTGGCAGTAATCAGGCCTGGGGTGGCTACGGAAATTGAACTCAGGTGTGATACACCACAGTTAGGTTATTTTTTAACAAGGGGGCAATTACTTTTTCACACAGGGCCATGTAGGTTTGGATTTTTTTTCTCCCTAAATAATAAAAACCATCATTTAAAAACTGCATTTTGTGTTTACTTGTGTTATATCTGACTAATGGTTACATGTGTTTGATGATCAGAAACATTTTGTGTGACAAACATGCAAAAGAATAAAAAAAATCAGGAAGGGGGCAAATAGTTTTTCACACCACTGTAGATGGTCATTTCCAGAGGGTTGGCCTGGACCACATATCTGCCTGGGTTGCCAACTGGCATCCCGAGTTGTTTCGTCATGTGGTGGGTGCACCAACGTGCTTGTACCAGTGCATGCTCCCCAACCTGACCTGACTGACTTTTCATAAAACCTCAAAATACAACATAGCTAATGACTTCTGCTATAGTACATTACCCTGTGATACATAAAACTTGATTTACCTGTGTAATGGCCACCATGTAAGCCCCCATGGTGATTGCACACAGCGTAAAGGTCATAAAGAAAGTCTTGCTGATGCTGACTACCATCTGGAGCGGTCTGTTTCCACTGTGGCCATGGGCTCAGCAGGTTACGGGTGCTGTGACTTCTCTTGACCACATGGGGAGCCATATCCAGGCCATTGAAAGGAAAACGCACTAAAGTGGATAGCTTGTTGCGTCGTTCCCCAACCTGCCTGAAGCGCTTCAGGTGTAGAATGAGAATGTCTGGCAGTGTCCAAAGGCTGAGCTTGACTGTACCCTGCTGGAGTTTCTTACAGTGAGGGCATCTCCAGGCATCATCTGGAGCAAGCTGGGTTACATGAGAGCAGAGACACAGACAGAAAGAGAGGCAAATAAGGATTCAGAGAATTTGACAAAAACAATTATCTTTGAGATAATGGCAGAGATAATGGATGAGATGGCAATACTCTCCAAATCACACATATATCAAAAAACAAAAATATGACCTTGTTTGTACATTTAAAATATGCTATCCAACATACTCTGTATTAAAAGTTTTTCAACAAAAACAGTAATTTCATATTCAGCCCTGTTGCACAAGTTGAACTAATGGTAGTCTAGTATACAGTTTACAGCTGAACACTTTACATGCTTGCAGGACCAATACAGCCCTGAGTCAGGACACCATTGCTGCAACTGTATTATGCACTGGTGAGTTTTAGGGTGCACTCAAATTTATAAATAAATGTACAGTAAACATAAACCCAACCAATATATCCTTAAATGTGCTGCTATTAGGTTTTGGGAGTGAGAATAAGGGAATAATAATTTCAAAATGTGCGAGTGGCTTGGGCAGACCTGCTCTTCCTTGGTATACAGTTGAAAGCAATCATCCAGCGAGCAGCTGTGCTGCTGTTGGTGTTGCTGTTGTTGAACCCGGACACTCTCATCATCATGGACTACCTCCTCTTGGATATTCCCAAACAAACTGTGAAACATAAAAAAAAAAAGTGATGGTGAGCAGGTAAGTAGCAGCAAATAATGCAATTGAAGATATTCATCAACCTAAATAACATCTGCATGTGTTTAATGGAGAAGTAAACTGACAAACTGGTTTAACCTGCATTGGTTATGACAAAATATGTCCTAAGAAGTTTACCTGCCGCCCCTTTACCCCCTAGTAGCAAATCTGGACATCATTCTCTCTCCCTTTGACAACTAAGAATAATACAATGTTTGGTGGGTACTGAAAGAATACAAGAGTAGACAAAAACAGGGCAAAGTAACAGCTTATTAAATGCTACACTTTATGTCAACATCACAGAGAAGGCACAGCCCATCCAAGCCAGCTTAAATTTAAGCTTTGAAAACTTAGATGTCACAAGATGCCTACCACTCCTTGGCTTTGTCATCCCATTCAACGATCAACTTCACATGAGGAGGTCCACCGGATCCACAGAATTTGAGGGCCCTGATGAAAACCAAAAAGAAATAGATGTTCCAAGAAGGTTAAACTCAAATATATGTACAAGGACCTGCTCTTTATTCAAATACATTCTGATAAATGTCGTGACTTTTAAAAATTGTCACGCACACCTTACCATCTTAGATAAAAAAGAGAAAGAAAAAGGAAAAGAAAGAAAAAGACGACAGACTTAGTTTACCATGGAAGGCTAGTAAAGTTATGTGAAGTGTGGCAGATAGTTATACTTGTGTGTTAAAGCTATTTTAGCTGAGAAATGCCCATTTTGAAAATGAGGCACCAATTAAATTTTTTTTTTTTTTTTTTTAAGAAAGATTTGCGGTGTACCAAAAAAAATCTTGTGGTACTTTACTAAATTGTATTCTTCCCTCTCAAGCAGTGGACTGTTCCCTCTTATATCAAATTCCAACAAAAGGTCTTTGTTACTAAAATGTATCATTCTTTCTGTGGAGCATTTTATGATACTTCCTGCTGAAGATGCATGACACACACCAATCTTTCTCAAGCTTTTTGGGAATGTGGAGATCAAAATAAATATACAAAATAATCATTTATGTGAAAATAATAAATCAAGAAAATATTTTAAAATACATGCATATACAGGTGTAATAATAAAGCTGTTTCATATTTGTACTGCCATCGTATGACACAAATCATCAGTATTTGGTGTAAGGTTTGTTAACAGATTTAATTTAACGTAGGTGTCATTTAGCCTATTTTGATAATTTGTCTTTGTTGCAGAGACAGTTGAAAATCTTTTCACATAAGCACATAGAAGCAAACTGGCACAGGAACATAAATGCTTACTGTCGTTTAAAAATCCAAATTCACCATTTTTTTTTAAAATCTAAAATGTATCAAGAAGTAAACTAGTCTTCAAATTTTTTAATGTATGAGGATAGACTAGTCAACATATCTTCTTCATTCATAGAGAGATAATTATTGTTCATGAATGTTAAGTGGATTCAGAACCTACCAAAGAAGAAGAAGAAAAAAAAAAAAAAAAAAAGACTCTGGATTCTGAGTTTTAGGAGATAGTCTTCAGATTGAAATACAGATGTTTTGTAAATGATTGATTACATTAAGATTTAGTTAGTTAATACTGTAATATTCACTTTTTTGCTGCCTCATTCATTTGGTTGCTTTCATTTCTTTGTGTTCAATGTTTAATTTTCTACTTCATTATAACAGTCAAATTTTTTTTTTTTTGTTTTCAGGAAGTGATAAGTTAAAATATTTTCAAGAGCAGAAACACATCTGCCAGGTAACGTAACTTCATACCCCAATCTGTATCTAAGACTTTTGTTTGATAGGATATATAATTATTTCATAAAGCCTTTTTAAAATGTGATTTCACAAAAAAAAAAAACCAGTAAATATCTGCATGCATTAATATAAAGAAAAAATCAAACTGGAGTTATTCACTTGAATTGGTTATATTATATATATGATATTAATACTTTAAGTTTAGTTAACATGCACAACTAGATACACAGTGATGAATGCAACACAGCATGCATCAAACAACAGAGACATTTAGTAACTAGTGTCGCAGAAAGCAAATCCTCCGATTTCTAGTTAGGGTGAGCTCAGATCAGTGCATCAAGAGACGCAAACAGTGCTGCATCAAATTCTAGCTATTAGTTGATCACTTCTATATTTTTTCAGTAACTGCAGCTGATGCAAGGCAATATTACTGACACGCCAGGGTGAAAATATTGAATTTGATTAATTATTTTTTGTGTAAATGATTTGATATTGAATCTTAAAGTCTCCAGATCGATCTTGTGAATCTACATCCTGCTCGATTACTATATGTAGATTTTTGGCCATCTTTGTTTTTGCCATTTGATGAAGAAGAAGAGTTGATGAGGAAAGTATTTCTAGTATTATTTTTAAGAACTTTTTGAAATAATGATTGATCCAGTAGATGTTGCTAATGCTCCTGTTAAGGCTTTCTACAGAAAATTACTTTACTAACTCACATAGAATGAGAATGTTCTGGTTGCAGGCAGGACTGCATAAAATGGAGTGCCCTCTTTCAAAAAAATCAGCGCTTTCAAAACTTAACTCAGATGTCTGGACTTCCTATGGATACACACAGTACATCGGTAAAGAACATCTGGATAAAAGCAAAGCCAAATGTAAGTGTTGCAGCTCAGACGTTTAACTATTATAACACAACAAATATGAGAAACCATTTACCCCAATGTCGCCCAAAAACGTAATCTCAGTCAATATCTAAATGAGTACAGCCTAAACAATCTGCACTGGAGTCAGAGGGTAGCTCCAAGCTTCTGTTTAATTTGCCTTGTGCCCCAAAAATAATCTATAGCAGTTTTTATCTGTATCACTTTATCTGTTTTATCAGGATTTTATTTCTATTGTGGACCAAGCCTGTGTATGTTCATCTATTTGTGTCCAGGTTTTTATAGCTTGTATGTTTGCTGCCCAGTAATAAAACTGAAAGTTAGGTAGGGCCATGCCACCTTGTCTTAGGTCTTTGTAGAGTCATTCTTTGGATACATGAATGTTTTAGGTTCCAAATAAATGAGGTTATGGTTGAATCTAACTGCTTAAAGGATGATTTATTGATGTATATTGGAATGTTTTGAAATAAAAAAGCAGCTTAGGAAGGATATTCATTTTAACAACGTTAATTCTTCCAGCTAGAGTGAGATGGAGGGTTGACCATCTATGCAAGTCTTGCTTAATTTTTTCCACACAGACGGCGAAATTTTATTGATAAAGAGCTTTATGCTTACTTGTGATATTTACCCCTAGGTATTTAAACTGATCTGCAATAATAAAAGCGAAGGTGTCCAATCTAATATTGTATGCTTCAGAATTCACTGGAAAGAACACACTTTTATTCATAATAATTGTGAGACCAGAGATCTTTTGAAATTCTGTGTGCTGTTAAGACTGCAGGCACAGTATTTGTGGGTCTGATATATACAAAACCATATCATCTGCATATGCAGAAATTTTCTGTTCCAGTCCTTCTCTGATAATCATTTCGTCAGTGAACTGCCAGTGGTTTAATGGCAATTGCAAATAGCAGTGGTGACAAGGGGCATCCTTGTCTGGTACCACATTCTAGTTTAAAGTAGTCTGAGCAAATGTTGTTAATACAAACTGAAGCTTCTGGATTGGCATACAGTAGTTTGATCCATGCACAAATATTCAGGCCAAACCCAAATTTCTCTAATGTAGCGAAAGGTAGTTCCATTCAATCATATCAAATGCTTTTTCTGCATCCAACGATAACAACTACTCCGGGGCGTTTGACTTTGCAGGTGAATATATTACATTAAACAGGCGTCGGAGATTGGAAGCTAAGTGTTGGCCTTTAATAAATCCAGTATGATCTTGCGATATTACCGAAGGTAGCACTTTCTCCATCCTCCTAGCAAGGACTTTGGAGAGTATCTTAACATCATTATTCAGAAGTGAAATTGGTTTGTATGATGCACATTGTAATAAGTCATTGTTTTGTTTAGGAAAGACGGTGATTAATGCTTGGCGAAGACTTTGAGGTAGAATTTGATTATCTCTAGCTTCTGTACATGTTGCTAATAAGAGGGGAGCTAGCTGAGTGGAGAATTTCTTACAAAATTCGACAGAGTAGCCATCAGGGCCTGCTGCTTTCCCGCTCTGAAATGACTTTATAGCATCCAGTAATTCTGATAGCACAAGAGGTTTATCCAGTTCCTCTGCAATAAATCTATTTGTGTTATCTGTAATGTATCCAGAAATGCATTAGATTATGTTTTGTCTTCTTTGAACTCAGCAGAATATAAGGATTTATAGCAGTCTCTAAATGTGTGCATTATATTTTTATGGTCAATGATTTTGTCTCTGTTCGTGTTGGTGATTGCTGGGATTGTACTGCGAACTTCTTGCTTGTGGATTTGTTGAGCCAAGAGCTTATTAGCTTTCTCTCCGTGTTCATAGTAATGTCTTGATTTAAAAATGACTTGTTCAGTTTCTTTGGTTGTTAAGAGGTTGAGCTCTGAATGCAGAGCCTGTCTTTTCCTATGAAGAGCTTCACTTGGACACCTGACGTGTTCTTGATCTATTCTAGTAATTTTGCTGGTTAGCTCCGGTACTTTCTTGGTTTCTAATTTATTTCTGTGGGAAAGATATGAAATAATCTGTCCTCTTAAAAAGGCCTTTACAGTTTCCCCCAGAGTATTCCTGAAGAGACCTCTGAGGATGCATTTGTCTCTAGGAAGAAACGGATTTGTTTTGATATAAATTCTATACAGTTCTCATCTGCTAATAGAAGTGGGTTAAGATGCCATCTGTGAGATGATTATGTGGAGCATAGTGATTTCAGCTCCAAGATCAGAGGAGCATGGTCAGAAATAACAATAACGTCGTACTTGCAAGATTTAATTGCATGCAAGAAATTATCTATAAAGAAATAATCAATTCTTGAGTAGCAATAATGCACTGGTGAGTAGAAGGAATATGTTCTTGAGTTTGGGTTTAGAAACCTCCAGGGGTCTCATAAGTTGTGGCCAGTTAAAAACTGTGTAATTGTCTTTGCAGTGTTAGATGTTATCCCCCCTGTGACAGGAGACCTATCTAAGAGTGGATTTAAAACACAATTAAAGACCCCAGCCATTATAATTTTATGAGTGTTCACACTGGGAATGGATGCAAATACATTTTGCATGAACTCCCTATCATTGACAATGGGTGCATAAACATTTATCAAAATCACTTTACAGTTAAATAAATTGCCCATGACAATCACATATCTTCCTTCAGGATCAGATACTACATCTGATGCTACAAATGAGACTGTTCTATGTATAAGAATTCCTACACCTCTAGATTTCTTTGTAAAGCTTGAAAGAAACATTTGGCCAGTCCAGTCTTTTTGCAGCCAGAACTAATTTTTGTTTATTAAGTGGGTCTCTTGTAAAAATATTATTTTAGCATTTAGACCTGTTAGGTGAGAGAATACTTTCTTTCTCTTTAATTTGTGAGCTGGAATGTTAAAGGTCTGAATCACGAAGTTAACTGTCCCATCATGGAGACATTGATTATGAATTTTTGATGTCATTTTGTAGTCTTAACTGGAAGTGAGACAGCTTTAACAATAATTTCCAATTTTCCCATGAGTTATTGCCATGCAGCCTATTGTTAACGTTGGAAGTCTTAATTATAAGGATTAAAAGAATAGATTAGAAATAGCTTGCACTCTCTCTCTCCCCCCCTTAT